>WTSP01136441.1:0-11843 GCA_025331215.1 Actenoides lindsayi | reverse complement strand
CCAATCATAGGAGCTTCAACAAGGCCAAGTGCCGAGTCCTGCACTTGGGCCACAACAACCCCATAGAACGCTAGAGGCCTGAGGCTGAGTGGCTAGAAAGCTGCTCCTCAGAAAGGGACCTAGGGGTGTTCGTCAACAGCTGGATGAACAAGAGCCATCAGTGTGCCCAGGTGGCCAAGAAGGTGAATGGCATCCTGGCCTGTATAAGGTGTAGTGTGGTCAGTAGAACTAGAGAAGTGAGTGAAGTGATTGTCCCTCCACTCTGCATTGGTGAGGATGCACCTTGAGTACTGTATTCAGTTTTGGGCACTGCAGTATAACAAGGTCTTCAAGGTGCTGGAGCAGGTCTAGAGAAGGGCAACAATACCGGTGAATGGTCTTGAGAATAAGTTTTATGAGGAGTGGCTGAGTGGGCTGAGGTTGTTTGTCCTGTCTTAAGTATTCATTCACTAATGACAAGGTGGTAAAAATTTGTTAACTAGCCCAGCTGAGCACAGTATGGCTGTTTGTGCTCTTAACCAAGCCATCATTAAGTCATTAAGATAAAAAACAAAACTGAAAACTGTAGCTAACTGATGCCATAATTGTTATTTAACTCTCTACAGATATCAGATATTCTATAGTTGACCTTGCTTGCTCATTAGAGCTGTTAAAACAAATGCCTGTGTTTTCTAAACACAGATGTTCTACTTGTATAGCAGACAAAACTAAACACCAATTAGTATGATATGTGTTTTTCAAAATCCCATCTGCAAGTTACTTGAGCATATTTACAATATTCACCAGTCTTCTGTTATTTTCTCACACCTTTTAACCTTAATTAAACAGGAGTTTCCCTTTATGAATCCATGATGGCTATGACAAATGACTGCATTGTCTCTCATGTGGTTTTCAGTAACTCTCAGAATAACCTTCTCTGTAATTTTACCTGGGACTGAAGTGAGACTCTCAGACCTGTATTACCATGGTCTTCTTTCTAACCCTTCTTGAAAACTGGGACATTTACCAGCTTCCAGTTGACTGGGACTTCTCCAGACTTCCAAGATCATTGAAAAAATATGGAGAGAGGTCCCACCATAACACCAGGCAGCTCTTTCGGTACCCTGAGATGAACCCTATTGGGACCCATAGACTTAAGTGTATCCAGCTGGAGCAACAAGTCTTGAACAACTTCAGAGTCTGCTGGAAGTTTATGATTCACCCAGGTGTCATCTTTCAACACAGGTCTCCAAGGGTCCCAGGGATCATCATTAGTGGTTAAAGACAGAGATGAAGAAAGTATTAAACATTTCTGCTTTATGTCCCTATTTGTGAGGTGACAGACCTTTTCAAATAATAGACCAATATTATCTCTGATCCTTCTTTTGCTGTTAATATATTTTAAAAAGTTCTTTCTTTTTGCCCTTCACAGTATTGTCCAGTTGGAACTCTAACTGATTTTTGGCCACACCAATTTTCTCCTTAGAGTAGTAAGCAGCACTTCTATAGTCCTCCTATGTCTCATGTCCACACAGATGAACCTGGTCAGATTTTATTTTTCTTTGTGCTCTGAGAAACATAATTGTTAGCAGAACAATATTTTTTTCCCCATTATTGTGTTATTTTATTCAAAATATTTCATGACCTGTCACATTGGTTTATCTCTGTCTCCAACCCTGCCTACCATCTCTATTCAATTCCATGGCACCATCCCCTTGGGGGCTACATCCAGGAGGCAGAAAGGACACAATAATAATATTTTATCCTTTCCTTATCTATTCTGCATGTTGCACTGCTTGCACTAGGGACAACAAACCCTTCTCAAGATCTGAGTATCTGCTTTCAGTATTGTTAAAAGAATGAGAGTTAAATTCCAGTGGTCTTTCTGATCCCTTGGGTCCCTTTTGCCATAAGTTACAATGGGAACTGTGTTCACTGAACCTCCACTCTACATGGATAGGGTCAGTTGGGTGTATAGAACCATGTTGTTGAAACAATCTCAGTTCCCTTATTAGCAACTCCAGTGCATTGGTATGTTGTTCGGTCCATTCCCAGGATTTTACTTTTTTGAGCAGACTATACAAAGGATGAGCAATTAGGGAAAAACCAGGAATGTGTTCATGCCAATAACCCCAAATTCCCAGCACTTGTTGCAATTCCTTTGTGCTGGATGGATTTTGTCCCTGTTTTCCAGGGTATTCTGAGGGATAGCAGCAGCTCATTTAATCCACCACACCCCCAGGAATTTAACTTCCTGTGCAGGTCCCTGACATTTGGAATCGGGGACTTCCAATCCAAATTTCAGTAATATTCCCCCAATATTTTCCATTGTGTTTTGTACACTTTCTTAGTCCTTTCCCCCTATAAGGATATCATCAATATAGTGGTAGACAGCATTGTCAGAAGAAACAGGAATTTCTGCTAAGACTTTCCCTAGAGCATTATGAGCAGCCGTGGGAGAGTGCTTATATCCCCATTGAAGTCTGTTAAAAGTGTACTGGATTCCTTTCCATGTGAAAGCGAATTGTGTTTTATACTGTTTACAGAGAGGAATCATGAAAAACATGTCCTTGACATTTAAGGCAGCCATCCAAGAATGAGCATCTCCTTGTATCAGTGACCCTATTGCAGCAACATTCAGAACCGCAGCAGTTAAAGGGGCAACACTGGTGTTTAATTGTTGATTATCTACAGTAAAACTCCATTATCCGTTTAGTTTCTTTACTGGCCACACAGGTAAATTGTAGGGTGAATGAGTCCTTTTAATAATATCCCCTTTTTCCGGTTCTGTTAGGACCCCATCAATTCCTGTGAGCGTTGCTGCAGGTAACGGATACTGCTGAACATTGGTGATTTTTGAGGGGGGTAAAGGTATAGATGTTTCTAACAGGCTCAGTTTCACTGTACCCAATTTTGATTAATTTTTTGCAAAACTCCACAAGGTTCCATCTAAGAGTTTCCACACTTGTCCCCTTAAGATGTCAAAGCCTAACAGATTAGTTTGTGCAGCACCAACTAGGACCTCTGCCCTAGTTCGTCTCTGTTCTTCTGGTAACCATAAGGCAATTCTTGCAGTCGGGCATTCTTTTATCACATCATCGATCCCAGTAAATTTAACACGGTGTCAGCTGGGTATTACCCCCAGAGTTCATGCCATCTCATTTGTGATAACTGACATATGGGCCCCAGTATCAATAAGAAATTCTGTCAGCATCCCCTGAGCCCCAACAGGGACAGTGATGATGGGTTCAGAATCTTTATCAGAGAGTGATTGAATTGCTAATACCTGCCAGACAGGGTGGCTCACTATTCTCCCTGGGGATGGGAGGGTTTTTTCTGAGATTCTGTCAAATCAATCAGATCAGGTTCTGGTGCAGAAGGCACTCTTTCCTTATGGACTGGGGGTTTTCTGGTTGAATGTTTTCCCTCCGATGAGTTCCTTTTTTTAGACACAGACTGAACTAGAGTACAGAGGTCCTCAGTAGAGGTACTGTGCAGGAATCGCCAGGACACTCACAGTTCTAGAGATATATGCCACAACTCACCCCGTTCTGAATTAGATTTAAACCTCCCATCAGACTGAGGCTTTTGGGTATAGACTTGCCCGCTGGGCATGGTCTGGGGTTTTTCCACTAACGGAACTGGCCCAGCTCATTCAGCACCCATACATATCTATTCCTCGCACAAATTCATTCCAAGTGGGTATATGAGTATACTGACTCCAGCCATGACCATGACCAGCATCCTCACAAGCAGCCTGAAAGCAGTCCTGAGTATTTGGCTACAAATAGTTTAAGGCAATCAGGAAGACTGTGAATGAGGGGAGATAATCGGTCCGGGTTGATAGGAGCTAGCATAGGAGATTTCCTTAACTCCTCCCTGTCATACATGGCTTGTATCCCTCTCAGGAGGATCAATACCACCTGCCTACTATGCTGCTTGTGCAGTTAAAGAATAATTAGCTCGTCCTGGCAGGGTGGTTGTTAAAAATACTCCTCGTCCCCCATGCCTCCCGCTTCTTCCTCACTTAACATAATTTGGTCCCCCCCTCAAGGGAAACTCTCCACACATACTTGACCTCTGACTCTCCTGGATGTCTGGTTTATTTCTCCTGCATCTTTATTGGCTTATCTGGGGACCACAGAATGTTATGTACGGTAGTGTGGACTTCATCATCACGGTCGACAGCGGTTTCGGTTTTAACCAGAGGCTGTAAAGGAATTAATTAGGTTCCTGAATTGGGAGTTTCCTTGTTCTCATCATCACTGTCAAACCAATCGTCCCCAGCCTGAGTTTTAAAGTTTGTATGGCACATTAATATACAAATTTGCTGGACTGGAACAGAAGGTGGAGTTTTCTTTAACAGGCGGTTCACTTTCTCTAATATTTGTGGGTGGAGAGATTTAAGATAACTATTTTCTTGTGAAAGTTCATCATTTGCATTTATAAGCTTGTTATTTTCTGAGTTTTTCAACTTGGGTTCCTAGTTTCTCTCCTGTCTCCCTTTCAAAGGCTAGAGATGATTCCAGCAACTCATTCTTGGATTTCAGTGTTGCATCTTCTGTGGCAGAAATCTGACAGGGAGCACGGGCATTTTTAGCTTTTTGTTGTGCACAAGATAAACAGGAACCTAAACCAGCACAGATAACACCTTTACCTTTCCCTCTAAGTTTTTTTCTGTGTAGCCTGGCATTGTTCAACACGCTCTACCACTTTCTCTTCATCCTTCCAGAATTTTTGGCAAAGGGGCACAGTCATATTTTTGTAGCAGTTTATCCATGGCAATCCTGTCCAAGATGACAATTTTCTGTTGTGTAAAAGGGTAAAGTAATAGGCAGAAAATAAACCCCCTTACGTTCCAGCTGGTCCTCAGACAGCAGAGGGACTGGGGGTGGCTGGGCTTAGATTCTGAGTAGTCTGTTAGTCCGGCACTGTTAGTCCGGTCTCATTCAGTGTATCTGAACTCTCCAGGCTCCAGATTCACTCACAGCACCCTGCACTCCCCAGCCAGTCACTTGCCACGGTTTCATACAGCCAGGAAGGAGCTGCCAGCATCCAATGGGAGACTCTTGCGTGTGGCAATGTGAATAGTGCAGTTTATTGAGAGCAACAGCAGTACAGGTTCTTGTGGATTGCCGGTGATAAATTCACTGTCTGCAAAGCACGTGCAGATACAAAACGCATTATGCATTAGATTAAGGAGCAGCTTAGTAAAATTTCTAAGTTTCCCAGTGAAATACTTGGAAAGTCCAGATCATACCCAGAGGCATCATTATGGGGGGGGAAGCGAGTGCATACTTCTGTAGATCTGTCTGAAATGCTGTTGTGCAAATTAAGAATATATTGGACTTTGAATATATTTTGAAAAAAAAAATCTGCTGGTAAATACTAATGATATTATATGAACATGTCTTTTCAGAGTCAGATATTTTTTTACAGACAGTTAGCCACGTAAGAGGAATCCAAGATACCAGTAAGTCAAGATTTAGGGTCGTGGGCCATCTGCTAGAACTTTAACAGACACTCTCTGCCAACCTCCCTCACTCCCCAAAGGGGAAGAGAAATGTAATAAGGAAGGGAGACTTATCAGTTAGAAAAAGAAACTAGAACAGCTTTAATGAAAATTAAAATAATAATAATAAAATGGAATATATACAAATATATACAAACCCAGTACTGAACCCAAACCCTCCCAATGGCAATTACATCACTGCCACCACTGCTGCTGTGGAGTAGGCACCAGGAGAGTCCCAAACTGGGCCCAGCAGCAGATGGGAGCTTTGCTCAGGAGCTGGATTCTGGTACCAGATTCAGGAACACACAAATCAGGACAGAAGGCAGAATGGACAGAGTCCCTCTCGGAGGGTAGCCATTGAAGAAGAAAGGAAGAAGAAGCCCAAAGATGCTCGTGATCCCTTGGCTTTATACTGAATATGGCATATATGGGATGGAATCCCTCGTTGGTCAGTTTAGGTTCACCTGTCCTGTCTGTTCCTACACACAGGTGCGGTTTTTTGCTTTCTGCACCCCCAGTGTCATACATAAAGCCTAGCCGTGGCCTTGGTCTCTAAACATTGAGTTTTATCACTGCGAAAATGTGCTGTTAATTACAGAAAGTACAGTTAGTTAGAAGAACTGAGCTGAAAAGCAAAAATCACTGAACAGATTTGTTCTGTTTTAACTCAACCAGGACACAGTAACATTAATCAGGTATACCTGCATGGTGTTCCCTTTGTATTGCTCTTAAGGATAATTCAAAAGCCAGTCAGCAGCCCTTGATTTTCAACATAATTATTTTGAGAAAGACAATCATTGCTACAGTAGTGAAAAGAGCTCCTTTCCACAGTAGTCTTCAGCAATAATTGTCACTTATTCTTGTTGTAGGCCTCTCTGGATCTTTTGTGCTCTTTTGTGCTCTCTATGCAACAGTGATTTTTCCTCGTGCCAGTGAAGATAAACTTTTGGCCCAGACCCACCACCTGCTTGATAATTATGCTTCTATCATGAACTGTACTTTAAACACTGTGTACTGTATTTTAAGTGGTGACATGTACAAACCATTCCAGTCCTCAACATGGTGATAGAGATTGCGGAACTCATCAACCCAGCAGAGGTAGATTCATGAATCCAGATCGAATCAGTAGGGAGGCTGAACATGTATTCTCAATAGGTACACACTTCTACAACATATTTATAGATGGCCAGCCATATAGATGAACACAGACAGACACGTTAAGCACCCACGTAAATCACATGTTTAAAAGCAGTCATTAAAAATGTCCTAATGTTAGCACCATTATTCAAGAAGCTAGCTTCAAAGTAAAGCAACAAAATTTACCTTTCAAAAGGTGGATTGTGTGGTGACATTCTCTGAGAATATTGATAGTGCTATTTTCAGCCCCTTAATTTAAGGGTCTATCATTTAGTGAAGCTTGAATATGAAGAGAGTTGAAAAATTGGAAAGTACCTTATTAGAAAGCATAACGCACTGTCTCAGCCTTCAGGAGGACACTTGGAAATTAAGCAAAGGTCAGTGTTGATTTTACATGTAGTTCTTTGATAATTTGCAATTATACCAATCCAAGATAAAAAAGTCCACAAAATGAACTTATGTATTACCTTCGCAAAATGTCAACATAAAATATTATCTGGGACCCTGAAAGTTTGTAAAGAGCTTTGCTGCTATGGCAAATAAAATTTTTAAACTGCTTATGTTTATACCCATTTACATGAATTGCTACAAGTGAAAATGGTTGGTCAGTTGTTTGATCTTTTAATTAAATGTAGTCTATAATGCATTATTTGTGTTATTTTTCATGAAATAGTAACTAAAAAAACAAGGCAATGAATTGTGTCCCAGTTCTTTAAGCAATATACTACCCTGATATTTTATTAAAGAGCAGATTGGATAAAAAAAAAATAAATCTTAATCTTCCTCTCAAAGAAGGAGAATTTACAATGAACATTCTCAGAAGGAAGAAGTTCCTTAATGAACAAGCAAAGTACAGAATCTTACTTTGTTACAGTATCTTATGTTTTGCACCGTTTTCATCACCAGTTAAAGCCTTTGGTACAGTTTGTCTGTTGGACGCTAGTCTATATCTAAACATTGAATGACAGCTTTCCAGCAGAAGAAAAAATGACAAAGAAATGTGTTGTTTCTATGTTTTCATGTATAAATCCTGAAAGGAATTCACAAAAATCCCTTGGGTTTCCAAGAATCTCAGTACAATAATGCTTGGTTCCAGAATGCCATTGTTTCTAAGATAATTCAATTCTGATTAGTTCTCAGGACAGATCTCAATATAGGAAAAGCCTTTTGCAGAGCTGTGTGTGCTCTAGGATCCTTGTACTGAACATGATTTTGAACCTAAAACTTTGGGAAATAAAATCTGTGTGTGTGTCTATTGCATAAGTAATTATTCTCAAATTCTGTTCTTAATCTTATTAGGGGAAGTATCCAGGGAAATATCCTGAATTTCAAAATTTCTTTCTCACTATATCTTACTGTTTCACAACTCTCTTCTTTCTGTCTATCTCTGGGGAAAAAAAACAGTATCTGCAAAGCATCTTTGTATGTGCCATACTTGAGTGACCATTCCCAACGGTCTTTCAGCTCTTCCAACTCTCTGTCAAGCTGAGCCTATTTCCACTGAAAATCTTTTAAACAGTTGCATGTAAACTTTTCTGTTATAAAAGCAGACATTTTCATCTGTGGTAAGAGAGCTTACTGTCATGGTTTAAGCCCAGCTGGGAGCTGATCACCACTCAGTGCTCTCTTACTTCCCCTAAATTCAGATTTCTCTTTTTCATTTTGATACTGTAACTATAGGACTAAAGTGGTATTTTTTGTTGCATTGAGTCACAAACCATTCCCAATCATTATTCTTTCTAGTTCACAGTATCTTTTAAAATTCTAATAACTTCTTCATATTAAAAAAAATTAAAAAAAATAAAAAAAATCCAGTCCGGAATATAGATTAATTCTTCTATATGCTAAAATATTTAGCCTGAAAAATCTTGATACAGAAAAAATGTTGAATGTAATCCAAGGGACTTTGAGTATCAAAAGAATTTGAAGACTACATACTTACATTTACTGATCTTTTGCACACAAACTAAGTGCTATGGGAAGTCGCAGATCTACCATTTGTTCAGCATTACTCATGATGCACACCACTCCTCCAAATTCCAAAATCTCTTGTCACAGGTTTTCCTTTTGGTACAATTGATATTCCACCATTTTGCTCTAAAAAACAATTTCTGTTTGCGCGTCTTGTTCAGAGAAGAGCCAGGAAACATTTGAACTGTGAATTTGATGACTCTAGATTGGTTAGAGATTTGTAGGCCTATAAAATATTATTCTTCCCTATGGCTGGAGTAAGATCTCATGAAGACAATGAATGGCAGCTACTTTGCTTCCTTAAAAGTATACAAACACGTTGACAGAGATAGATAAATGTTGAAAATGGGATTCTGAAACATTCCTTTTGCTAATTAATAATTGTTATTCTCTTTCTCATTTATTTATACCCTGTGAAATCTATAAATTTATTGTGCAATCTCTGTCAAACAGAACAATATTACAGACTGTTATTTCCACACACTCCCCCTTTTTTTTTCCAATAAGTAATTGTTGTTGATTTAGACCACACTTGTATTTCATATCTATCTTTATATTGTGTGTCAGGATTAAAAAGTTCTTGTGATACAAGTTAAATATGTTCCCCTAGGAATCCAGCTTTTAGTTCTCTGAGTTGGTCTGTGTTCTTTCCTGGATTAGTTTATTTCAGTGGGAACAGTATTAAATAAATGCTAAAGGCTTTCTGTGAATCTTCTTCAAATTAGTTTTTTTTTAGTTTTGTTGCTATGGAAAGAGGCATATATGTTAAATAAAACATGAATGGTGATTCCCAGACATATTATGTCAGCAGTTTTTAACTAATGAAATCACTGGGGAATTCTGCCCTAAAACCCACGACATAACTGTGTCCTGCTATTATTAACTGCCCGTTGAGAGTTTCCAGGGACCACAGTTATGTCCCACTACCTATTGTAACCATAAACAATAATAAATTAGGTTCCTCCCTGTACCTGCTTACTCCCTACAAATTCTGCATAAGGCAATTTTCTTCAGACACTACTTTTATATCTTCAATTCTCTTGTGACACTGGAGAAATGATAGGTTACCTGTAACATGAAAGATAAGCTTTATGTTCACCAGATTTTTGTTTTCTAAAGCACCAGCAAATTGCAAGAGAAACTAAGGATTGCGTCAATTTTATGTTCAATTTTGTGTTTAACAGCCATGCATGAATAATCTAAGGGAAATAACTTTTATGATTTGAAAATACAAACTTGTGATTCAGAAAGTCAGTGAAAATACCAAAATCTAAGTGACTTAGAAAGCAAGAACTAATTCTCTAAAATAATTTTTAGCCAGATACACAAAAATGGCAGACTACATGCATAGAATGAGATGACTATTTGTCTTTGACTTCAATAGCTGATAATGTTCTAGAATTTTCTTTTAACATTTTTATGCTCCTTTGGGTTTTAGGAAAACATGATGAACCTAGCCTTGCATAAGATTTTTGGTGTGTTGTCTTTTGTTGTTGTTGTTTGTTTGTGGTTTTTGTTGTTGTGTTTGTTTGCTTGCTTTTTGGGTTTTTTTGTGTTTAAAAAAGCCCCTAAGTTTCTATTCATCATGAACATAAATTCATTCATAATGAACATAAATGTATTTGTAGGTGTTACTGGATGAATCAGTTTTCTGTCATGGAAATTGACTTTTACAGTTGTTATTGCTTCATGCTTCTATGCATATGAATTGTAACTGTACGAGAGAGACCAAGGGAGAAAAAATGTGATGAAGGAAAGAGGGCTATATTGTGGAAATCAGTCATAAATTATTCAGTAGAGCCTATATTAAAAATCAAAGATGAAGCATAATTAAAAAAAACCAAAGCAACATATAAGTAGGAATATGGTAATGAAACATATGCCCTGAAATATTTGAAAATGAAACGTTTAAAAAAATTTGGTTTTGTGTTTAAGTCTGCTAGGATGTTGAAGCAGGAAAAAAGGTTTGTGAGGTCATGTAGGATAAGGTCATATTGAGTCTGTAAATAGTTCAGGTTACACAGCACTATGAGGGAAAAAAGGAAGAGTGAATGGATTAGGAGAGCATAGCACTCTGGAAGATATCAGGGACTGGGTATATGGGATTTAGTATCCTCACTGGGTTATGCATTGCTTGTGAGATGATGCCATGTGAATTTCTCTGCATATCCTTAACTAAACAAGGAGAGTGAGAGGAGCAAGTTGAATTTGGCCTTGTCTTTCCTACACACAGCCCTGCCCTCCTCCCTTCCCACACCTGTCAAAAGGTAACAAGAAATGTTCATATAAAAAAATTCTATCTGAAATTTATCTTCCATCTGTGGCTCCTCTCCAATTCTTCCAGCACATGCTTCTCCTACACAGGTGGAGAATGCCTCTGCACTTGACATTGGTGGGGCCACACCTCGAGTACTGTGTTCAGTTTTGGGCACCTCAATACAAGAAAGAGATTGAGATGCTGAGTAGGTCCGGAGAAGAACAACTAAGCTGGTAAGGGATGTGGAGAACAAGGCTTATGAGGAGTGTGTGAAGGAACTGGGGCTATTTAGTATGAAGGAGGCTGAGGGTACACCTTATTGCCCTCTACAACTACCTGAAAGGAGGTTGTAGTGAGGTGGACACTGATCTCTTCTCACTTAAGGGGCCCATGATAGTTTAAGGACATCTTCTTTCAAGGTCAAGATCTGTGCATCCCAGCAAGCGGGAAATCAAGAAAGTGAACCAGAAGACCTGCGTGGTTAAGTAAGGAACTGTTGAGCAAACTTAAGTGGAAGAAGAGAGTCTACAGATCATGGAAGGAGGTGCTGGCCAACTGAGAGGAGTATAGGACTGTTGTCAGAGGATGTAGGAGGTAACTAGGAAGGCTAAGGCCTCCTTGGAACTCAACCTTGCGAGGGAGGTCAAGGATAACAAAAAGGGCTTCTTCAAATATATTGCAGGAAAAGTTAAGATTAGAGGCAATGTAGGCCCTCTGCTGAATGAGGCAGGTGCCCTGGTGACAGAAGACACAAAGAAGGCAGAGTTACTAAATGCCTTCTTTGTCTCTGTCTATACTGCTGGAAACTGTCCTCAGGAGCCCCTGACACCTGAGGCACCAGAGGATAGCATGACAAGGGAGTCTTCCTTGGTTGATGAGGACTGGGTTAAAGAAAAGTTGAGTAATCTGGACGTCCATAAATCCATGGATCCTGATGGCATGCACTCATGGGTGCTGAGGGAGCTGGCACAGGTCATTGCCAGA
>WTSP01136440.1:0-11848 GCA_025331215.1 Actenoides lindsayi | reverse complement strand
CACCACATCTCCACGGCTTTGAAACCCCTCCAGGGATCATGGGGACTCCACCACTGCCCTGGGCAGCCTGGGACAGCTCTGGACAACCCTTGCAGGTAAGAAACTGTTCCTCAGGTCCAAGCTAAATGATCTTTAAATCCCTGCAGGAATTTAAAGCCATGGAGATGTGGTTCTGAGGGACATGGTTTAATGGTGCCATGCCAGTGCTGGGGGAACGGTTGGACTTGATGGTCTTAAAGGTCTCTTCCAACCAAAATGATTCTGTGAGAGGTAATAACAGCAAGCAATTGCTTTGCTCCCCCTGCACTCATTTGGCAAGGAAGATGTTTTCTACTCAAACATCCAGCATACCTTCTGAGACATTTAGATAACCTCCCTTCCCTCGGAACCTATGGTAGATGTTGTGGCAGAGGTAATGCACTGTGAGGCTATCTCAGTAGAGAAGCTCTGAGCCTGTCTGAACAGAGCCTTTTGTGATTCCCATCCTCACGGAGCCGCATAATGGTAGAGAACTGTGATCCAGAAGCTAAGCTTTCATTAGAGCCAAAATGAAACTCACATATAAATAGAATATGAACCAGGTCACTCTTTGCCAATCGGAGTTTGCAGACAGTCTCAAATAACAGCTCTGGGCAATAGATAAACTGCTCCCATTCTTCTCAATGTGGCGCTAACTGGGGAATCTAATTATCACCATTTAAATGTCAACATCATTAAATATTTTGCTACTGAGCACTCTAACAGAAACATCCAGCTAATGTGCTCTTACTACGTGCCCAAAGCACCTCCCACATTCTCCACTGTGTGCCAGACGCACCACCTGTCCTCTGCCCAGTCTCCAAAACCTCTAGATTCCCCCCAAAAATTCCTAGGCTACCAGGGAATTCATCATTGTCGGTCTGACAGCCTGGGAGACACCTCAAAAAGCAACAGTTTGGGAGGAGATTAATAAAATTCAGTGCAGAAATGAAGAGCACAAGGAGTACTTTGAATGCAGTAATGCTCATTTAATTCATGGTAATACTGATTTTAATGCCCATTTTTATATTCAGTTTGATACAATCAGGCTTTGGTGATCAAATTCATCTGGATTGGCCATGGCATTTCGGGCGGTCTCATTCCAGTTTCTTGAGGAGCTGGTCACAAAGAAGTTGATTAGAAAGGTAATGCAACATATAAAGATAAATATTTGTCAGAAAAAAAAAAAAAGTCAAGAGTCGCTGGCGGCTCCTTGGTACAAGCCCTTATCACTGATCATCGCATGTGCTGCGCCCGAGGCCACGTTCCACCTTGAGCAAATGGCTGTTCAAAAACTAGCAAATAAACTCCTGATTTATTTCAGCTTCCACCCGTTTTCAGTCAGAGCTACAAAGCTTTGCTCAAAATGCTTGAATCAATTGGTTGTGCCAAATCAAAATGGAGCTTTCAGACTCACTCGTGGTCAGTGGCAATAATAAACGACATCCTTTCGGTTACCAGCATGCCAGTTGACAATTGCGTGGGATAATCATCTCCCGGAAGGCAAGCTGAGATGGAGGACTGCAGTAAGAAAAGACTGGCTACATCTTTTCATCCTTGATGACAGTTGCTGTCCGAGGCTCAAGCAAAGCTGTGAAGAAAGCCTGAAGAATAAGGAGCTGCATTGCTGTGATTGCACAACTGAGGTAAAGGCAAGTTTGACAGCGTGCACAATGGCCAGATAGATAAACAAGGAGGAGGCCTGAGGTCCATCAAAAGCCTAGCAGAAGTTAACAGATGACTGGAGATGCCACTGGAAATATTGTGGGCAGAGGGATGGGAACAGGAGAAATGTATGGTAAAAGTACATGTCATGAATAGAGCTCATGGGGCTGGGAATCATAGAATCATAGAATTGTTTTGGTTGGAAAAGACCTTTATGATCACCCAGTCCAACCATTAACCCAGCACTGCCAGGGCACCACTAAGCCATGTCCCTCAGCACCACATCTCCATGGCTTTTAAATATCTCCAGGGATGGAAACTCCTCCCTAGTCACTTCCCTACTCCTGCTGGCCACACTGGAACTGATCCAAGACAGGATGCTGCTGGCCTTCTTGGACACCTGGGCACACACTGGCTCATCTTCAGATGCCTGTTAACCAACCCCTCTAGGTCCTTTTCCACCAGGCAATTTCCAGCTGTTTTTCCCCAAGCCTGGAGTGTTGCAGGGGGTTGTTGTGACCCAAGTTCAGGATCTGGTAAATGGCCTTGTTGAACCTCATCCTATTGGCCTCAACCCATAGATCCAGCCTTTCCAGATCCCTCTGTGGATCCTCCAACCCTCAAGCAGATCAACACACTCGACTAACTTGGTTTCATCTGCAGACTTACTGAAGGTGCCTCAATCCGCTCATCCGGAAGAGCATGCGTGCTCAATATGAGGACAAAAATAAGGATCACAAAATACACTGTGGATCAAAAAATGAAGAGATTAAGTCTAAGAGACAAGTTTATGTTAAAGTGCCACAGCATAGCTCTGAGCTGCTGAACTCCACTGAAAAACCAGTAGTCAGTGGTGTACAACACTGGACTTTCTGTCTGCTGCAGTGCCCAGAGGGTGATCCATGAAGGGCAGCTCCTGTGCCAAAATAAGTCTTGTGGCTGGGGCAAGCTGAGCTCCCAAACAGCTCCTGAACATGTCCATGTGGCCACTGAGTGAATGGTTCTGGCCATATGTCCTGGTTTCGCTGGGAGACAATCTCATGCCATCCATGCTCTTCAGATCATTAGCAGTTTGGAGTCATCCAGAGCAGCTGAGCTGAGTTGGCTCCAGGTGTGTCCCATCCCAAAAACTTCATGGTCAGAAAGAAGGGGGAAATTTGATAAGGAGGAAGCCTCCTGCTTGCGTTTTTCCTGCTTTTTGTGCTCCTGAGGACAGTTTTCCTGTTTTGTTGTGACCATGGTACATCTGGTAGGCTGAGTATAACTTTATTTACTTTATTTTGGTATTAGTTTGACTGTTTCCTTAAATCCATTTTCATTTCAACCTGTGGGCCTCCTCTCCTTTTCCTGATGCCCCTTCCTTGCTGAGGAGGGGTCATTGGGTGATAGAGCAACTGCTGGAGCTTAGCCCTGGACGTGGGCTAAACGTAGGCCCCATACTGCTAGCAAAGGTCAGCCCCATATTCTATGCTGGTAAATAGAAGAGACAGACCTAGAAGGAGCCGAGTCTATTTCAGGAAGGGCAGAGGCATGCTCTGCTCTGGTGAGACCTCACCTGGAGCAATGTCTCCAGTTCTGGAGTCCTCAGCACAGCAGAGACAGGGACCTGTTGGAGAAGGGCCAGAGGAGCCCCAGCAATGCTGGGAGGGCTGGAACCCCTCTGCTGGGAGACCAGACTGGGAGAGCTGGGGGGGTTCAGCCTGGAGAAGAAAAGGCTCTGAGGAGACCTTCTGGTGGCCTTTCAGGACTTCAAGATGAGGAGGGACTTCTGATCAGGGCCTGTTGGGACAGGACAAGGGGTGATGGGTTTAAAGTAAAAGAGGGAGATTTAGACTGGAGAAAAGGAAGGTGGGGGTGATTAGACCCTGGCTGAGGTTGCCCAGAGAGGTGGCCACTGCCCCATCCTTGGCACCATTGCAGGTGAGGTTGGCTGGGGCTCTGAGTAACCTGCTCTAGTTGCAGATGTCCCTACTCAGTGCAGGGGGGTTGGACAAGGTGACCTCGAAAGGTCCTTTTTGACCCAAACCAGTCTATGACCTAACTTCAGGCTCTGGCAGAGGAAGGTGCTCAAATTAAAAGCTGTGACCTGAAGAATCTGCAGATAGGCCATGCACTCCTGTGGGGCCACCAGCATTTACCAATGGGAGCATGCATGGCAAGCCCCTGCTCTGAGTGCTTGTAATGTCCATAAGGTAACACAATATTTTACAGAGTTTATCTTTAAATATCATGAGTTTAAGGGAAGACAAGGAGATAGAGTTATGATCCAGAAGAGAGACTGTTTCTGAATTCCTGATGACAAAACACATTTAACATGAATGCCACCAGGTGTGCTGTGGAGAGGGGGACAGCTGATGACATCTTCAGACTGATTCTCCAGTATCTCTTGCATCAACAGATGTACGAACATCTGCCCTAGGAGCTAACCAGCTGGTGCAAACTGAACCAGGTTCCTGAATTATTGCTTTCTTTCCTGATGTTCTGGTGAGACCCATGTTACAAAAGATGGCTGTGTGATGATGTCTTCTTGGACAGGAAGATAAGAGAGCTTTTAATGTCAAAACTGGAGTGCTTATCACAATCTGTTTCTCCTTTAGACCACATCACTGCTGTCAAAATAAAATCAAATGCTCCATATTTTCAAATCAGAAAACACAAGTTTCTTCTCAGGATCATCTCTAGGTGAGGTTAAAACTCCAGCTGCTGTTCCTTTTAAAACGGAGGCCACCAGAGTCTGTGTAATTATGCCAAACTTTTCCAGCTTGCCAGTTTGCTTGCAACAGGGAGAGCATCATTTGGACAAGGACCTGCTGTGTGCTCAAAATAGATCCCAGTTGTGCTTTTGGGAATGACTAATCAATGAGGACTTTAATACAGAGACTTTATTTCCCATCAGCATCATCCCTCCATATAACTGCACTTTAAGTCTTGTGTTAGGTGCTCCACAGAGGCCCTTTATCTGCACAGGCTCAGCTGCTCAATATGCCCTTTTCTTCTGATCTTAGTGTCTCTCAACCAAAAAGTAGAGCATGGACTACTGGTTGTTTTGAACTACCTCCAAGGGTTAAGTGATAGCTCTTCGGATGCAACTTCACCATCCCTTTTGGATTGATAAACCAGTGGGAGGGGGTGGAAATAAAGGGAGGCCACAAAGACCAAAGATCATGAAGTTTGCTGGCTTGGTGAGGAACCACAGGAGACCAGTTCAGATGGGAACAGCATTGGGTTTCTAATTGTATTTTGTTCTTGCTCTCTCTTCTCAAGTCTTCCCAGTCTGCTCAGAGTGGAGGGTGTGTGTGGTCTCCACAGCCATCCAGAAGGAGAGAATTAGTGGTCTGCTCCATGGCATGATTAAAGAAAACAGGCTTTTAAAATACATACAAATGGCCTGGGGTATGGGCATTGTCTCTGGAAATGAACCTCAGATTTTTTCAAATAGTATTTAAAAATCTACCCATCTGGGGGGGGGGGGGGCGCGAATTAAAAAAAACCCTAACCAGATATTGCATAGAGGGTCAGATGTGGTTCACATAAGTCTCTCCAGGGAAGGAGAGTCTATGGAGGTGAGGGGAATCTTAGCTGCTGAAGCATGTCTGTGGCAGGGTCTGGAGCTGATGTCTGGGTCTCACAGGGTGGTGCTGGCTGGGAGCGCAGCAGTTCCCAGTAAGCAGTGCTTTATTGTGTGCCGTGCTGCAAATGTTTCTGCTCTTCTGATCTTACCAGACTCTGCACTATTCTCTTTTTTACTCCTGGGGGATCTCACAAAGGAGAATTCTAAACAAACAAACAAAACCTTCCTCTTTGTTCCTGTGTCCTTTGACTCTTCAGTGAAGTCCTCCTCCTGTGAAGAGGAAGCCTGAACTGGAGCTGAATGGGGAAGCTGAGCTGAATAAATACACCTTCATGAGCTAGGATCTCACAAGTCCTCAGCAGCAGAAAGTGCATTGCTATAGATCCACCGAAGCATTGAAGAGCTATGTCCGAGGCTCTCAGCACTGCTGATATTTGACCTATAATAAAAGTAATTTATTTGTCAGCTTCCCTTCCAGAAAGAAAACAAGCTAATGGCTTATTATCTGATAAGTGATTTTGATGGAAACATTTCTCATTCTTGAACAACATTTTCACCTATATAGAGCATCAAATCAATGGTAGAGGGCTTTGCTAAAGCAAACAAAAAAAAAAAAAGGATTTGCAAACTCTTTGGAAAGTCCTTTGCTCAGCTCGAATAGTTTGCATGAGCAATATGATGATGTTTCCACTTTGAAAACAGCTCTCATTGAAAATATGAGAAACTTTTAAGCATGAAAGTATCTGTTACCTGGTAGAGCTTTTGCTCTAATAATGTATTTCTTTCTGCAAATGGTCTATTAATCACAACACAGAAGGAAGGTGCTTTTTCTTCTACTGGCGTGTGTTATTGTGATTTTACTTTGCTCAGCATCTTGAAAAGGGATTTATTTTTCTTGGCCCAATTTTCTTCCTTTCCAAGTGAATAAACATATATATATACACACACACACACAAAATACATAGTATTAAAAATGCTTAGATGTAGAAATGAGAGGATCATTACTGCATTATTTATTTTGCCATGAGCCAAAAATACTGGCCGGGAAATAGCTGAGTCATACTGACCTCTCTTAGGTGACATCCTGGAAGCTGAAGCCACTCAAGAGATAATTGTAGGTAGCTCTGGAGCTGTCCCCAGGCCAAGAGGGCTGTGCTGTGCCAAGGGGCTGTTTGCAGGAGTTCCACTGACCCAGGTAGACTTTAGTAAAAGGGGAAGGCAAATTATGACCAGAAAGATGAAGGATTTCAATGGTTGCTCATCAGATTTTGAAGCAAGTTTGTTTCTCAAAAACCTCGTGTTGGTGTTTACCAGCAGTACAAAAGTGCACCGGTGGATGTTTTGATGGAAATATCATTCTTAAATATTGTGCAATATTAATAGAAAGCTATTTTGAAGAGATAAACCATAGCATTTGTAAAGACTCAGGAAGAGAAACCCGTCAAGTACCTTAGTATTTGCCTAAATTGATAAGAAAGACAATTCAGATACAATTTCTTCATTTTATTAGTTCATTTTTATCTCATAGAAAATTAGTATCATTTTTCACAAGGCAGAGTTAATCTAGGCTAGTGAAAATGGCCTTATTTCTATTCAGGAAAAAAAAATAAAATTACAACCAAGCACAGGAGTCATCACCATCCTGGTTAAGAGTTACTCAGATGGGCTGTTTGCTCATTAACCAGAGAAGGAGTTTTCCATTTTGCTGGAAGCATGGGACATGTTTGGAAATGTCCCTTATCTCTCTCTGTCCAAAATGATGATGTGGGAACCTAGAAATGTTCCTTCCTATTACACCCACATGGGAGATATTCTGAAGTCTGTAGGAAGCATCTGGTTGTGCTGAGAAGCTCCTACAACTTTGAAATCCCGAAGGATTATCATCCAAAGCAAACTGGAGATGTCCAAACCCACACCTCAGCCTGGTGGTTTTTAGAGTTTTTCACAGGATTAATTAGTTATCAAGATCTTGCTTGGGGCGGGGGTACCATGAGGGAAATTGTATTTGAGTCTGACATCATGACAGCCACCACTCTCCAGTCTGAGTTCAGCCATCTGCAATGGCTGAAAAAAAGTGAAATATATTTTAGGAGCAATTGCTGATGGTTTCCTGCCCATAAGCAAAATAAACCAGATAACATCTACACTCCCAAGGCGCTTTTTTTTCATTTGGGAATGGTAATATCTTCTAGATCAAAATACAGTTAAACTGAGGAGTAGAGGGAAAAAAAAGGGTATTAAACTATCCCAGTTTATCATATTGTCTTTTGATAGCATTTGCTATAGAGATGTTTGTAGGACTGAGGTTATAAATCTAGGATTTTAATTATAGGATTCTGAAGTTGGGAATATTGAGTTTATGCTGTCAAATCTTTAATTGAGTCATTCCTCCCCTGTTAATAGATGGAATAGTTTTGCCAATGAGTGCTATTGATTCCTGCTCCCATCTCATTTTCAAGTTCAGTCCAAAGTATTTTCATTTTTCATAAACAGCATTTTTGCAAACACAAAATGTGTTGTTTGCAAGTTGAGCTTTTGCTGTTGCTTCAGCTGCAACATCCGTGTTACTTCATGGTGAATTGATTCCACAGGATTTACTCTCTGTATAGTGACTTAATTTACACAGGAGAATGAATTAAAAATCATGCAATTCCTACTAACATCTGGTATTAATGTAGAATGATTTAAGGCAATATAAATTGACTGTTTCCACATAAGACTTCGATAAGTTGTCCTGTTTAGGATGGAGCAATCCATAGTATTGTAAATTCATCTTCAGTATGAGGAGTTCCTCAGCACCATTGTGCTGTTTGGACCATCTCTCAACCTTTCATCCCAGCAACCTTCGGTAGTCAAAATCCATTAGCCATCATCCTTCTGTCTTACTATAAATATGAACTAAAATCTCAAATCCTGCTCCAGTAACCTGCTAGATTGTAGGCTGAAATTTAGTCAATAGTGTTCTAATTCAGGAGAGCACTGAATGGTTAGGTTTAGTAGTCATTTTGTCTTTTAGATGCTTTCCCAAGCAAGGCACTCAAGGACTAAAAGCCAGGTACAAACTTATTGAAAGAATGCAAAGCATATTAAAAACAATTTTATAAATGACATAAAAATGTGAAAGCTTCTTTTTATCAAGTTAAAAGGTCATGGTGATAACACTAAGTCAGACTGTAGCATTAATTTTGAAGGTCCAGTATGTCCTCTGAACTAGCCCAGCCACACGCTTATCAGAGAAATGATAACACGTAAAACACATGGTTGACCTTCTTCCCAAAATGCTGATCACACTTTTAAGGCTTTACATTTATTTCCCTGCGTGGGTGTTGGGCTCTGCTCTCTGTTGGGGTGCCTCATGGGGGCCCCACCAACCTCTTCTCACTACCCACAGGTTGGCAGGGGGGTGTTGGAAGCAGCTCAGAAAGATTTTTAGCAGCTAATTTTGTGAGAAACACTGGCAAAATGAGTCTTAACCAGTGCTAGCGAGATGGCCTCTGAGAATGAGTAAGGGCTGGAGTAAGGGGACCAAACGCTGTCAAAATTTCACAGGAAAAGTTACAACTTTCACTAAAAGAATGCATATGTGGACATGTATATTCATTTTTAGTCTTTAAGGACCTTATCTATGCTTTCTTTATACAAGTAATGCTCTGAAGTTAGGTCTATAAAGAAAGGCTGAGGGAGCTGGGGGTGTTCAGCCTGGAGAAGAGAAGGCTCTGGGGAGACCTTCTGGTGGCCTTTCAGAAAGATGGGGAGGGACTTTTGATCAGGGCCTGTTGGGACAGGACAAGGGTGATGGTTTGAAACTAAAACAGGAGAAAATCACTTCGGAAATAAGGAAGAAATTTGTTACACTGTGGGTGGTGAGAGCCTGTCCCAGGTTGCCCAGAGGGGTGGTGGCTGTCCCATCCCTGGCACCATTGCAGGTGAGGTTGGCTGGGGGCTCTGAGCAACCTGCTCTAATTGCAGATGTTCCTGCTCCCTGCATGGGGGTTAAACTAGGTGACCTTGAAAGGTCACTTTCAACCCCAAAGCCATTCTATGATTCTACTGATTTCTGGTCAGAAAGCTGTCAAGGTGAAGGAGTGTCACAGCTCAGCCATTCTGCCTTACAACGACTCATCAGTTTAGGCCAAAAGTGCAGTAAAACCAGAGAAACATCTGTCCTTGGTCTGATTGACCTTCATATGCAAGAGATATATTGTCTTGTGGCCAGAGGGTGGTGGCTGCCTACAAGTGTGAAGTCTGGACAACCCCAGAACACACTGAAGTGGAAGGGCATGCTGACAGTCTTCCTCTCCAATGAAATGAAAAAAGAAATTAAAGCTTCACTTGTTTAGCGGTGATTGAAACAAGGCAAGCCACCGCCCAAGGTGAAGCACAATACAGGAAGGCTGGGTTTGGAAGCTCAGCCATATGGCCAGAGGGATTTGGCTGGAAATTGGTTGCAAAACCAGGAAATGGGGCATTGATTTCGTGGCAGTTGTGCATTAGCTTGTGGGTGGAAAGAGGCACAAAGGGAGCAGGCAGACGGAGAGACGGAGTTTGTGTGTGTGGCCCCAGAAAGGTAGCCAAGAATAAATGACCTTTTTTCCTTTCCAACCCTGAAAAGCCTGGAAAAAGCTCTCACAAACAAGAAGATAGTTTATAACTGTCTGGTCCTCCTGTGTTTCAGCTGGAAAAAAAAAAGTTCATATTTTAACAAATGGATTTTACCCAACTCTTAAAAACGATTTTGACTTGAAGTGACCCTAGAACTCAGCAAAGTTTGGCTTCCTGAGAGGAACAGCTTTAACTGCAGCATCGTATAACCCACAATGCTTAAATCAGCCTCCCATAAAGCCAGCTTCAGAGGGGCCTATCCCGCTATCAATTAGAACTCTTTGTGCAAAACAAACTCAAAAATATGTGTATTAAAGCCTTGGAGCTATGCATCTTCTCTCACCAAGTTATGAAACCTTTATTCCTTTAGGGATAAACAGCAAAGCAACATCTCATTTGTGTGAATAACTCTTTCAGCTGCTTAAATACTTCCAGCCTGATGGATTTCTATTTATTTATTTATTTATTTTTAAGCTGTTCTGATTTCTTTTGGATTTACTCAATTTTCATACCTGTTATTTCAGTGCAGCAGGTCGTGCCATGCAGCAGATTGTGCTGCGTGACTTGTGTTTTATGTTGCCTTTTGTACTTTTTGAGGATTTGGGATTTTACAAAATGGTGAAATATTAGTCAGCTGTCCTTTAGATGATTCTTCACGTGAGATTTTATGTCTGGATGGTCTGTGGCTTGTAAAAAAATATTCCACTTGTTGGAAAAAAAAACCCTCTTGAATGATTTGGATGTTGGACTAGATGACCTTTAAAGGTGCCTTCCAACCCAAACCAGTCTAGGATTCTATGACTTTAGCTGTTCAGTCTACTCGTGGTTCCTGTGGAACTGAGAGTTTGCAGATATGAGTAACAGTACACGGACCACTGCTTTCTTCTTGCCAATGCCTCGTCTCTGAACACGATGCTGTTTGTGTGCAGAGCTCTCCAGATGTGTGTCACAGCTTGATTTCCTGGGGCTGTCTGTGGAAACGCTTGGAGAGAAGCATTGCTCTCTGCCCCAGAGACACAAGAAATCCCTTCAGGATGCTCTGCAGTGCAGGAGCAGCAAAGCTTTATTACATTTGCCTTAAATATGTCCCTTTTCAGTTTGTCAAAAAGCCATCCGCCCTCATGAGCACATTCATGAAAATGCTTTTTGCCGTGTCTGACTAAACCTTTTTTAATTTGACAGCAGAAATTGTGATTCTCTAGTCTGAGCTGTTTGTTTGTGATCTGGGCTGTTTCACCGGTACAACGAAAATAACTCCCATTTGAAGGTGAAAATTCTAGCCTGTGTTTTGGTGCCAAGACTGACAGAAGAAGTCTTCCAGTTCAGGGGGACAGAAAAATATGTCTTAAAACTCCGCACAAACCGGGGCCTCGTGGTTAAAGACAGATGAATATTTATTTGGAATATTTCTCTGGTGCATCCCCCATCAGTGCCTGCCTCTCATGACCCAGCTGAATTGCAAAGGACTTAGACACTCAAAGCCCAGTGTGGCAGCTCCTCCATTTCTCTCTCTTCTCTTGCACCCTTGTGGGCTCTGGCAAGAGCTGAGGTACGAAGTGAGCATTGCCCTTGGAGGTGGGAGGTAACCCCTGGTATGTAGTGTGGCCAGCAGGAAGAAGGCAGGGATCGTCCCCCTGGACTGAGCATTGGGGAGGCTGCACCTCAAATACCGTGGTCAGTTTTGGGCCCCTCACTCCCAGAAGGACACTGAGGGGCTGGAGTATGACCAGAGAGGGGCAACAGAGCTGGGGAAGGGTCTGGAGCACAGGTGTGGTGAGGAGTGGCTGAGGGACCTGGGGTTGTTCAGCCTGGAGAGACGGAGGCTGAGGGGAGATCTGGCTCTCGACAGCTCCCTTACAGGAGGTTGGAGACTGGAGGGGTCAGGCTCTGCTCCCAAGGAACAAGTGACGGGACAAGAGGAACTGGCCTCAACTTACCCCAGGGGAGATTTAGGTTGGAGCTGAGGAACAATTTGTTCCCCTTGAGGGTTGT
>WTSP01136439.1:0-11911 GCA_025331215.1 Actenoides lindsayi | reverse complement strand
AAAGAAAGAAAGAAAGAAAGAAAGAAAGAAAGAAAGAAAGAAAGAAAGAAAGAAAGAAAGAAAGAAAGAGAGAAAGAGAGAAAGAAAGAAAGATTCCTGTTAAAGATTACTTGCAAGGTAATCTGACTTCAGCATAAAAACATGACATGCAGATCTCTGAAGCTGTGAGAAATCTCAGGCAGACAAACCAAGTAACCTTCCTGTAGCAATGACAGGACCAAGCCACATGGCAATCACTGAACTGAAAAGCAAATGCAGAGAGTTTTTAAGCTCTGAGTCAGGATTAAGACCCAACAATGTAAAATATTTCTCAGTTTGCACTCAGTAATCAATTAGAAACGTATACAAGTTGGTGATCTGACCAGGAGGTTAGTTACATGGAGAAGCATACCATTACCTCCTCCTCTGGTGACATCCTGGAATCTTTGCCCTCTGTCTAGTTTGTGATCACTTGCAAGATTCCTGGGTGGCCAGGGCTTCCTGTTTGAGCCTGTTGTGCTATCAGTGCAACCCACTTGCTCCACATGGCATCAGTGGCATGATGTGTAGTGTAAACACACCCCTTGAGCATCCAGCCCATCACTGGCAGTCAGGGTTCCAGGAGGAGCTGTGCTTCGGTACTGACCAAGGCTGCTCAAACTCCTTCATGTGTTGCCAGGATCTTTTTTACAGTTGGAATATAAATGGCCTTAGGTGCTTTGTATCCCCAACTCCAAAATCTTAGGGGTTGGCATCAACTGTCCCCGTGTGCTCCCTGACAGAGGCTCCAGGTAGCACCATTCTTCCAGGCTGCATTTTTAGTATCTTTTCTTGCCCAGGCTGCCTGAGGGCTTCTGCATGCACAATCTCCTGTTTAATTTGTTCATAGGCTCATTGCTGCTAAGGGCCACAATTAAAATCATTCTTCCAGGATGCTTGATAGAGAGGGCTCACAACCAGACTGTAGTCTGGGATATGTTGCCCTGTTTTCTGTCTCAGGCCATTCCTCTGGAGGAATCCACTTAGCCAGGAAAGCACCCATGGGAGTCAAGTCCTCGGTACTAGACCATCCCAGATTAAGGAGAGTCAGTCGTGGCCTCTCCAGTGCCCATCCTCTCCTTTAGCCATTGCATGGTTGTTCCTGGATCCTGATGACTCTGCCAGATGCGAGAGCTGAAACAGGCAGGATGTAGGAACAATGACAAAACCACGGGTTAAATTTTGTAAAGAGTAGGTTTATTCCTGTTACCTGGAGGAGTGGGGGATCTCTGCAGCTGCACGCAGGTGGAGTCACGCAGGAGGCAATGCAGGCACCGCAGAGCTCGGTCTTAGCTAGAGAGGGCAAAAGCTTTCAAACATGCTGCTTCCTCCTTTATATCAAGGATTCTTGCAGGTGTAGTTTTTCACTGTGCTTAGATCTTTCCCACAGCAGGGCAAGAATCTCAAGATATTTGATAAGGTGCCTCTGAGTCCTTCACACAGCCATGTTATCTAAACAAAGATATTCTACTTGTCAAGCACACAAAGCTGAGCAACAATTACTGTGATATACGTGTTTTACAAAACCCCAGCTGCAAGTCACTTGATCACGTTTACAATAACCCTTGCCAGTCTTCTGTTATTTTCCCACACCCTGATTCATAGTTATCCATCATGAAGCAACTGATATTTTTGTGTA
The DNA here is from genome assembly GCA_025331215.1 of Actenoides lindsayi. Lineage (NCBI taxonomy): Eukaryota > Metazoa > Chordata > Aves > Coraciiformes > Alcedinidae > Actenoides > Actenoides lindsayi. The sequence continues at coordinate 10,254 of WTSP01136439.1, read as the reverse complement.
TTTCTTTTTCTGTATAAGGGTGAAGAATTCCAGCACAGGTTGGTTCCCTGATTCAGCTGCAGCACCTGCCAGCCTGTTTTTAGGTCCGGAGACCTCTTCCCCTTGAGGGCGTTGAAAAGGACTCGGTAGGCATGAGCCAGTCCCCAGCACATTGCAGTGATTTGTGTCTCTCAGGAACTGCCAGGCTGACAACATACTATTTCCAAACATTTTACTGGTTTATCAGGATTCTGCACTTGTACAGGAGTGAAATTTCAAAACATTGGAGGTAACCACTGTGCTAGACACTTGCCCATACTGTTCCACACACTCTGCCACTCATAACTATCCAGCCTTGGGGCAAATATCTGGGTGATATTCTTGAAAAAAAATTGTGTAACCCTAAGCAAGACCTGTGACATTCAGAAGACATAGCAACAAGAGCATGCTGGCTTGGACATCCCAAGGATATTCAAAATTCTCAAAAGCTGAAAAAGTCTCCTTCCTTTTCTTACCTATAGGTAGGGTGCGATTGTTAATAAATGGCAATGTCCCATACAAATACCAGCTTAACCCTGTGACCAGTGGTATAATCATATCATAAGTCAACAGTATCTGATATGACAACATGAGAGTCCTGATCCATCTGCCAGATATGATATACATCATCACAGGGAGCACATAGAGCACATAAGGATTTACATAACACCACCATGTAGACAAATGGACCAATATTGTGATCATGCACTATTTAAGTAATATAACAAGTATGTATAACAAAATTGCTCTAATGCACTTTGGTTAGATTTGTTGTTCTCTCAACTCTTCAGGCCCCATGTTGGGCACCAGAAAGGACTGTTGTGGACTAGGCTGAGCCACCAACCGAGCACCATGCAGCTGTATGCTCACTGATGATTCCCCATGACATCAGTATGATATCATCTATCTCATTGGTTGGTTCAGTTGGCTACCCTAGCTGTGGCCTGTCCCAATTCTTCGTAAAAATTAACCCAATCCTAGCCAAACCTAGGACAATACCCAACATGCTTTCCTGCAGGAAAGGTCAATCCAATCTTCCTGCTTAGAGATCACTTCAGGCATGAAAACATGCAAACACATAATTCATGAAGCTTCTTTCTTATTAATACTGGCTGATCTCCTTATCTTTGTAGTGCTCCATTTTTATTTTTGAGTTCTTTTCATCACTTGGCCTCAGTGATGTTTTCTGCCAAAGAATAAGGCTAATTTCTGCTCTTTGTTAGTGTAACCTGGCACAGCTGTCTCACCTTCCTAGAGTATGTACAACACAGCGTTCCAAAATGTCATGATCTGAAAGGTTAAAGGCTAAACAGGTTTCAACAAACAGGGCGTCTTCAGTGTCTGACAAAAGAGAAAGCTGAAGTCTTATCTGCTTATTACAAAGTCATGCCTGCTTCTTCAATAACTCATTTTGGTATTTTGTAATTTGCAAAAATGCACCTGTGTGATCCCACAGGCTCTTAACTATTTTGTAATGAGCATGCATGAACAGATGGAAAATGTTTTCAGTTTCTGAGAGGACTGCTAATGGATGTCACCAGCTATTAAAAAAGCTCAGGTGGTTACACTCTGGAAGAATAGGCATTGTCATAAGCCTCTTCATTTTTAATGAAATGTTTGCTCATTTATACCTTGATAGTAAATTTAAGATTGGCTGTACTAGTGGAAACCGATTAGAATTTGAGCCAGAAATTATTCATTGTTAAATAGTCCAGAACCTTAGATTCAAACATTTCACCTGAAAATAACAAAAGCTTGTTGTAGGTCACTTCAGTAGGAGGGAAAATGAATCACTGGAAAAAATATAATTCCAGCAAAGTTAGACTTCTTCTTCCCTCCTTCCAACAGATGCAGTACCCCAACAACAACAACAACAAACCCAGAAACAAACAAACAAAGCCCACAAACAAAAAAACAAACAAACAAAAAACCCCAAAACAACAAACCAAAGTCTGGCTTCATATCTGAAAATTTAGAACTACTTTTAACTTCACAGCAGAAAGGAACTGTTGTCCTATCTAACATTTAATAATCTTGCCCTGTCCATCTTTTTAAAGTTTTATCCAACCCAGATGAGTTTTCATACTCAGACACTAGGATCTTCCCATGAGAAGGAACTCAGTTATGAAAGGATAAAATGAAACTCGCTAAGTAAATTTCCCTGATATTCCTTGCTGGAGGGTAGAATTAGTACACTGAATAGGTCTGAGAAACAGCTAAAGAGACCAAAATGTATTCTTGTCTGTGAAGTGAAGGCTGGAGAGAATGTAGGTGCAGAGGAAGGCTATTCTATTGCAGTAGAATGGTACTAGTGGGATGCCCTTCATTTTCTGTTTACTGCAACAAACAGACTTCAAGAGCATAGGTTGCTCTGCTCTGTTCTGGTGTTGTCTCACATGGCTAAACCGTATTGCAACACTACTTTCATCACACAACTGTGAACTGCATGAGACTGGACTGACAGCTAAATATGCCGCATTTGACTGTATACAGTCTGATATTTAGAGATTAAAATGTGTCAAAGATCGTCTGAACAAAATCTTCCACTAGTTCTCCAAGAACCTGATGCATAAAGAAGTCACAGGAAAAATAGATGTGACAGTAAAATTGAGGACTTCTTCTCATGGAAATGTAACCCAACAATGAGACAAGACATCTGGAATGAGATAGGATGGGAAAGATTCCCTGCTATAATAGCAATGCCACCATCACACCTCTTTCAGCACTCATGCCAGAGCTAGAGTTTTCACTTAGACATTGCTCATTCTTTTAGGTCTCAATGTTTCCAATTCAGTCTTCAATTTGCCCAAGAAAGTGGGCAAAATAGTAGAAGCTATGACAATTATGACAACATCTACAGCAATCTTTTATCTACTTTTGCAATGTGAAAGACAGCAAGGTTCAGAAGAATCATAGACACATAGAATGGTTCGGGTTGGAAAAGGCCTTAGAGATGATCAAGTTCCAACCTCTTTGACATGGGCATGGACACCTTCCACTAGAAGAGGTTGTTCAAAGTCCCATCCAACCTGGTCTTGAGCACCTGAAGGTAAGGGGCATCCACAACCTCTCTAGGCAACCTGTTCCAGTGTCTCACCACCCACAGTAAAGAATTTCTTCCTTACATCTAATCTAAATCTACCCTTGTAAATGCCCTTGTAAAAAGTCCCTCTCCAACTTTCTTGTAGGCCTCCTTTAGGTACTGGAAGGCTGCTATAAGGTCTCCCTGGAGCCTTCTCCAAGGTGAACAAACCCAACGCTCTCAGCCTGCCCTTGTAAGAGAGGTGCTTCAGCCTTCTGATAATCTTCATGGCCCTCTTCTGGACTTGCCTCAACATGTCCATGTCCTTCTTATGCTGAGGTTGAGCACAGTACTCTAGGTGTCCTCTCATGAGAGCAGAGCAGTTGGGGAGAAAAACCTCCCTTGACCTGCTGGTCACACTTCTTTTAATGCAACCCAGGATTTCCTGGATTTCTGGGCAGCAAATGCACATTGCCAGGTCACATTGCACTTCTAGTTAACAAATGCCCCCAAGTCTTTCTCCCCAAGGCTGCTCCACCATTCTCCACCCAGCCCGTATTTGTGCTTGGGACTGTCCCGACCTTTGGACTTGGCTTTGTTGAACTTCATGAGGTTGGCATGGGCCTCCCTCTCAAGTCTGTCAAGGGCCCTCTGGATGACATCCCTTCCCTCCAACGCGCACCACACAGTTGGTGTCATCCGCAAACTTGCTCAGAGTGCCTCAACCCCACTGTTCATATCACCAACAAAGATGTTAAACAGCACCTGTCCCAGTACTGACTCCTGAGGAATGCCATTCCGTCTCCACTCAGACATCAAGCCATTGATTGCAACTCTTTGAGTGTGACCATCCAACCAAGTCCTTATCTACTGAGTGTTCCATCCATCAGATCCATGTCTCTCCAATTTAAAGACAAGGATGTTATGTAGGACAGTGTCAAATGTTTTGCAGAAGTCCACATAGATGATTTCAGCTGCTCTTCCCTTATTCACCACAGCTGTAATCCCATTGCAGAAAGCCATCAAGTTTGTCAGGCACAATTTGCCCTCAGTGAAGCTATAATGACTGTCCCAAATCACCTCCTTTTTTTACACATGCATTAGCATAGTTTCCAAGAGGATGTGCTCCATGATCTTGCTGGGCACAGAGTTGAAACTCAGTGGTCTGTAGTTCCCTGGGTCTTCTTTTAAAAAATGAGGGTTATGTTTTCCCTTTTCCAGTCACTGGGAACTTCACTGGACTGCCATGACTTTTCAAATATGATGGATAGATCTTAGCAACTTCATCCACCAGTTCCCTCAGGACCTGCAGATACATCTCACCATGTCCCATGGCCTTGTGCACCTTTCTTAGATGATCTCAGACCTTATCTTCTCCTATAGTGGGCAGATCTTCATTCTCCCAGTTCCTGCCTTTGACTTCTGTTATGTGGGTGGTGTGGCTGGAGCACTTGCCAGTGAAGACTGAGCCAAAAAAGTTGTTGAACACCTCAGCCTTCTCCATATCCTTGGTAACCAGGTCTCTCATTTCCTTCCACGAGGGCCCACATTTCCCTTTTTTCTTCCTTTTATCACGGACACACCTATAGAAGGTTTTCTTGTTGCCCTTGACGCACCTGGCCACATTTAATTCTGCCAGGGCTTTGGCTTTCTAAACCTAATCCCTGGCAGCTCAGACAATTTCTCTGTATCTCTGACAGGCAACTTGTCCTTGCTTCCACCCTCTATAGGCTTCCTTTTTGCATCTGAGCTTGTCCAAGAGCTCCTTGTTCATCCATGCAGATCTCTTGGCATTCTTACTCGCCTTCCTCTTTGTAGGGATGCATCACTCCTGAGCTTGGAGGAGATGATCCTTTAATATTAACCAGCTTTTTGGACCCCTCTTCCCTCCAGAGCTTTGTCTCATGATACTTTACCAAGTAGATCCCTGAAGAGGTCTAAGTCTTCCCTCCTGAAGTCCAGGGTAGTGAGCTTGCTGTGTGCCCTCTTCACTCACCTAAGGATCTTGAACTCCAGCACTTCATGATCACTGCAGACAAGGCTGCCCTTGAGCTTCACATTTCCCACCAGCCCCTCTTGTTACTGAGAACAAGGTCCAGCATAGCACCTCTGCTTGTTGGCTTTTCTATCACTTGAAGACAGAAGTTATCATTAATGCGCTCCAGCAACCTCCTGGATTGCTTATGCCCTGTTGTTCTGTTCTTCCAGCAGATACCAAGGTGATTGAAATCCCCATGAGGACCAGGGCTTGTGAATGTGAGGCTGCTCCTATCTGTCTATAGATGGCCTCATCCATTCTTGGTCAGGTGGCCTATAGCAGACCTCCACTATAAAGTCTTCTGTCCTTGCCTTCTCTTCAGTCCTGGCCCATAAGCAATCTGTTGGCTCCTCATCTAACCCCAGGTGGAGCTCCACTTGGTCACTGACAGAGAATAACAAAAGTAATTTCAAGAAGAAATTGCTCTTCTCAGGTGTCCCATGAAAGTGCTGACTTCCTTTGCAGTACTTCCCTGAGTGACAGAGAAGGATGCAGGAGTTGATTCAATGCCTGGAATAATGGGGAAGGGGGATGAAGGAGCTGGAAGGAAAGTGCTAAACTCTGCAGAGGGTGGAAGGAAGGCTGAACACAGCAAACTCAGGGTGGAATATCTTTCTCATAAGGTTTTGCACTGCACACATCTCCTATGAACAACTTGAACATTTATACATTTATTTTGCTGTCATATTCAACAACTCCAGGCGTAGAGAACAGTCTCTGTTGTGCAAGATGCTGTGTGAATGCTATTTCCTGTCATTAAAAGAATTTACACTTAAAACCATCAGCTCCAACAGATGAACCAAATACTCTTCATAGACTGGGTAGGTGAAACATGGAGCACAGCCAGCAATTCTTTGTATCTAAGTAAAAAAAACCAAACCAAAACAACATTTCCAGGTCAAAAACTGCAAAGTAAATAGATATTTTAACTTCAGTCTGGGCGACAAAGTTGATATATGTGTGCCAGTGCTTGCATGTTAACTTCCTTTGGTAAAGTAGAAATGTTTTAATGACCTCACTTTGTCCAGCCCTGCCAGTATTTCAACATCTTTCTAGTTAATTACTTCCACAATGAGAAATAATATTGCAAACCACCAGGCATTGCATGACACTGCAGCTCCTAATTCTGTTGTATATATTCCTCTGCAGTCAGGCTGAGTTTGTTTTAGATTTATTTTATTTCAACTAATCTCACAGTAGAAGAAATAGAAAGTTCATGAGCATCTGGGATGTGACAACTCCCTAATCCTGACTCGTAAAAGACACAGATAAGCCAAAGAAAAACTATTCCAAAAGCACAGAATAGCAGTCACTTTGCTTCTCAATGGCTCTGCACTGAAGGTAACAGATGCCTGCCTTTGAAACTAGTCTGCTGGAATTTCATGGGGCCAGGGATGGCAAAAAAGTGGAAAAAAACCAACACAAAAACCCAGCTGTCAAGCTCAGAAAGCCCTGAAGTGGGGCTACAAGCAAGGGAGACAGAGAAGCATGCTGTAATCCAAGAACATACTATTTCAGTATGCATTGATAAAAGTGTTTTGTAAAAGTGCTGTTTTCCCAACAGCCACCTGATCCAACAGGAGCATCCACATGTTTGATACTGTCTACTGAAAATGATAGCTTTCAAAGCCACATGGCTTACCTGCCTAGCACCATAACTGAAGTTCACTTTCAGACCAACTGTGTACCAAAACCTATAGAAATGGTGGCCCAGGACTCAGGGAAGCTGTTATTTTCACATGACTCTTCACTCCAGCATGTGCAACAAAACAAATGAAGTCATTCTAGCCACACTGATCCCCTGGACCACATCAGACATACACTACCAGGACTTACTGAGCACAAGCACTGCTTTCCAACTGGCAGGATTAACCACGATAAATGAGCTTTTTAAAACACTAAATCCTGGCACAAAGGATGGCCTGGCATGCTTAGTTCCTGCTTGTGTTTCATGAAAATGAAGCTAGTTATAAGTATTCATCTCCTACGTAGCTGGGATAAAACAGGGCAGAGCACCAATACAATTCCAGACAAAAGGAAAGGTTGCTCAGAGCTTCTGCAGAAGGGATAACAGATTTTCAGACAACGTGAAAAAATGCTAAAAAAAAAAAGTAATCTCCAAGCCAGAGATGAATACTGTGTGGAGTGCAGAGAAATTACATGAAAAATTCTGTTACAAACCTGAGATGACAAAGACCAAGCTTGATTGCTGTAGATGACTCAAGTCACAGTTTCAAAAGGCCCTAAGAAATTAAAAAGCTCATTTCTTTGACAGTTGGTAGGCTACTATTTTACTGATTTTGTCCTGGAGATTTGGATTATTTGGGGTACACAAAAGCAGAGCTCAAACAGCAGCAGCCAAAAGAAATTTTAGGTAATTCTGGCAGCACTGTGAGGGAAGAACTACATGGTCTTCTTGTGTTGGATGAGAAGCACATACACAAACACACAGATAACAGCTGTATTCAACTCACGCCCAGTACCTCAGCCCATGACTTTGTGAATGACCTTTACCTCTGCTGGCCCCAGTGGCTACTTCCCTCTTCTTTCACTCTGATCTTTTAAAAAAGCCCTCTTATCTTCCTTCTGCGACATTCGTGATGTTCCCTTTCTTAAAATTCCATTCTTATATCCAGTATTTCTTTTCAGACACTTAATGTCCATATGTCTCTGTCTTTTCATAGATTGTAACATGTACGCAACATACAGTAGTCAGAGATGACTTTAAAAGTGACCCAAATGTCAGAAACTGCTTGGACCCTAATAAGATCGATGGGAGCTCAGATTCTAATCCTGAGCACCCAGCTTTTGAATCATTTGTCCTGTGAAATCTTTTTGTTGATATCAATGTTATCTACTATTTAGACAGTCCTACAAATCCCATTTTATATAGAGGTGCCATTAGAGCCCTTTTATACCATGTAATTGTGTGAGAATCTCAACCTTTGCTTAGAAAAAATACTCCTTTTTGATTCCCCTTGGCTGCAGAGAAAACTGGAAAAAATGGAGAAAGGAATTAAAAGTCAGAAATTTTGTCATCTGTATTTTATTTCGCTCTCACAGTTTGGGAAGAGAAGCATCAAAACCAGTATGCTCTCTGCACCCCAAAGACACAATTAACATACCTTATCCTCAAAATGGGGACAAATTAGGAGGCTTGAATGTGAGATATTTCTTAATTTGACTTACCAACAGCACAATAATTTTTCAGAGAAATTTCAGTTCCAGTTATTGTTTTCCCAAGCCCAAAAATCAAAGAAATCTTAAATATAACTTTCATACATTTTCTTTTTAAATACTTCATGTGTTTCATGTAAGCTTTCAGGTTTAACTGCAATGCTTCAGTTTGGTGACTAGTAGTATCTGAAAAAAATTCTGATTGGAAAACAAGTGTGAGTCAGAAACCACAACACCTCAGCAAAGTTGGAAGAATTGGAGTTCGAGGCAGTAAACTAATAACTGCCTTGATTACAGATGCCTGAGAAGCAGTAACACTTCTCAAAATATGTAATTGAAAAGGTTTTCCAAATTTTTTTTTGTCAGAGTAGAAACCCCAAAGGAGTGTTTGGATGTTAAGAGTCCTTTTTGTTCTCTAGGTATCAATTTATGATTATGTTAAACCAAGTAAAAATTGGTTCATAGTTTTTGAAGTTTGTCATAACATCTGCTCTCACAAAGTGAAATGCATGTGTATTTGGTTTGCACAGCAGTTTTGGGGGGGGCGGGGATGGTGTGGGCAGAGGCTGCAGGTGTGGCTTTTGTGAGAAGACATCAGAAGCTGTCCCTATATCTGACAGAGTCAGTTCCAGCTGGCTTTGAGGCTGGCCAAACCTGAGCCCACCAGCAATGCTTGTAGAGCCTCTTTGATAGCATAGTTAAGAAGATGTAAAAACTGCTGTGCAACAGCAGCTGTGAGAGAAGAGTGAGAATATGTGGGAGAAACAAGTCTGCAGACACCAAGGTCAGTGAAGAATGAGGGGGAAGAGGCCTTCCAGGTGCCAGAGCACAGATTGCCCTGCAGCCTGTTCTGAAGACCATGATGATGCAGCTTGTCCTCCTGCAGCGCATAGAAGTCCATGGTGGAGCAGATATCCACCCTTTAGCCTGTGTAAGCCGATGTCACAGCAAGTGGGTATGTCCTGAAGGAAGCTGCAGACTGTGGTAAGCCCACACTGGAGCAGGCTCCTGGAAGGACATGTGGACCTGTGGATAGAAGTTCACACTGGAGAAGGCTTTCTGGCAAGACCTGTGACCCTGTGGTGGACACACACAGGAGCAATCTGGTTCTGAAGGACTACACTCTATGGAAAGGATCCATTCTAGAGTTGTTCTCAAAGATCAGCAGCCCATGGGAAAGCTGCCAGGTGCCCACCAAGCTGTTCTATCCCTCCCCTCCTCAGCTGGACTGGTAGGATAAAATGAAAAACTTCAGGGTCGAGATAAAAGCAGTTTAATAAAGTAAAGCAAATGCTGCATGTGGAAGCAAAGGAAAACAAAAAGATTCTACTTCCCATCAACAGGCAATGTCCCACCACTGTCTGGGAAGCAGGGCCTCAGTAGCAGATGCTCTGGAAGACAAAAGCTTTAAGAACAAATGTCTCCTCCTGACCCCCTTATTATTCCTTTCTCTCAACTTATATTGCTGAGTCATATTGTCACATGGTATGGAATATCCCTTTGGCCTGTTAAGTTCAGCTGTCTTGGCTACGGGCCCTCCCAGCCTCTTCCCACCCCAGCCCACTGGGCTTTGGTGAGGGGGTAGTTTGGATAAACAGCCTTGATGCTGCTCAAGCCCTGCTCAGCAGCAACCAACTCATGGATGTGTTACCAGCACTGTTCTAACAGCAAATACAAAGCGCAGCACCGTGAGGGCACCATAAGGAAAGATAACTCCATTTGACAATGTGATAATGTGCAGAATTTCATAAAATGTATCTCATAATATGTAAAAAATGAAATGCGATGGTAAATGGGTTAGAGAATTTATACAGAAGTGAAAAACATTGCAGAAAGTATTTTTTAAAAAATCAGTCTGATTTGAGTTTATTACTTTTTTTTTTTTTTTTTTTTTTTTTTTTTTTTTTAAAATTCCAAAACTTTTTTTTTTTTCACCAACCGTTTTTTTCACAGGGGAAAAACACAACCTCTTTCTCCCCCGGCATGACTCTTTTTTTTT
>WTSP01136438.1:0-11915 GCA_025331215.1 Actenoides lindsayi | reverse complement strand
TGACCCTGCTGGAGCAGGGGGGTTGGATGAGATGATCTCCAGAGGTCCCTTCCAACCCCCACCATGCTGGGATTCTGGGATCTGCTGGGGGTGCGTCCTCAAAAATATTTACTGACAAGGGTGTGCAATCAAAAACTACTTGGAGATGTTGCTGGACAGAAGAGATGCGGCTTGCGGGGGCAGAAACCTGTGACGGGGAGGGGGCAGCATGGCTGCACGTGAGCCAGTGCCCCAGTTTGGTGCAGCAGAGCTGTGTCTGCTGCCCGCAGCACTGCTGCAGTGGGTCACATCCCACCCCCGCACGCTGCGCACTCGGGCGAGGGGCTGCGCCCATCTGGCCAGCACCTGGCTCCCATTAACAGGGCCGGGGCGGGTGCCGGGCTGAGAGGCCGCTGCTGAGCACGGACAGTGTGGGCTGGAGAGGAGCCGGCTTCGTTCTCACGAGAAACTTCCCCTGCCGGCATTTCGGCAGGACCGGGGGCGAGGGAACAGCCGTGCGCGCAGGGCGAGCGCACGCTCCTGCTCACGTTGTGATGAGCTCGGCTTTCACGAGCGGGACCAGGGCTGAGGGCGCCTGGGGACATCTGGGAGGGTGTCCCCGTGGGTTTGTCCCCACCGTGGGTTTATCCTCCCATCTCATGGGCCGTGCCAGAGGCAGAGCTTGGTCCTGCAAGCACCCAGGGCTCGCAGCCCTCCGAACATGCCCGGTGTGGGGCAGGACTGCTGTCACCCCAAGATCTCGGCCCCAGGGGTCTGGAGACCCTCTCCCAAACTATGGCCACCGTCCCATGGGCCACACCAGCCCCCACCACAGTGGGAGAGGATGGCAGGGAGAGGGTCTCTGTGGACAGCATAGCTGCAATGATGAAGCGATGCTGTGGCGAGGTGCAGATCCACGCTGGAGTGACCTCGCTATGCCCACAGCCAGGACCCCATGGACCCCTGCGTGTCACCTCTGCCCACAATCTGGCTGCCTGGTGGGGACCGTTCACCGGGGGAAGACGCATCAGAACATGGAGAGACTTTTAGCCTTCTTCCCCCCAAGCCCATCATGCGATATCCCACGCCTGGGTCACCCCGGGGGTACCTGACTCCCAGCCTCGGCAGTGGCTTCCTCCAGGCTGCGGGAAGGTCCACAGCATCCCACATTCCCAAGGAGACCGTGGGAAGCTTTGAAAAAGTTGGCCTGGCTCTGGGCTGCCTATTTATAGCACCGCGCGCTCGGCGCTCTCATGCTTCTGTTCCCCAGCGTAGCTGCACGGGACTGTTTATATTTCCTCTGCTCTGCTTCCCCCTCGGCCGTCCTTCCCAGGAATGCCTCTTGGTATGGCAGACATGGGGAAGTCGAGGAGGATTTGGGATGAGATGGATTCAGGATGAGCCAGTGGCATTGCGAGGGATGTGGGGCAACTGCTCGCCCTTGCCGGCTCCACAGCCTTGGCACCTCCCTTACCTGGGGCTGGGGCTCCGGCCTGGCATTTCAGGAGCCCACAGCTTGCTGCCTGAGCTGAGGCTCCTGGCAGGCTCCTGCTCAATGGGCAAAGGTGTTTGGGGGGTTTGAGAACAGCCTCATAGAAGCGCTTGTGGGGCCGGTGGCTGCAAGAAGTGATGAGATGCGGCAGAGGAGGGATGGGTGCTGATGGGTGCTGATGGGTGCTGTGGTCTTGCTCAGCCCATTTAGTCAGAGGGTCCCCCCTCACCTGCCCAGGGAGGGACGTCTTGCTCCTGGGCATTCATGCCGAGGTGGGAGCCCCCGCAGCTGTGGGGGCTGTCCCAGTGGGAGCCCACTCACCTTCCTGCCCTTGCTAGGACATTGCGTTGGCCTTGCCGGAGGAGCTGGATGGAGGTGTGGGGGCTGTGCTGGCAGTGGGGTGGTAGAGGCAGAGCCTGCATGGTGCTAGCAGTGCTCAGCTCCCCAGGGCGTGGGGACACCACAGCGATGCTGCCCTGGGATCAGGGAGGTGGTGTGGGCAGGAGGGAGCTCACCTCACTGCATCCCCACCATGACACAGACACCCTATGCCCAGCGGCAGACAGCAGCTAGTGCTGGCAGCATGATGGCTACCGGAGCATCGCTACTGCCATGGGTGGTGGCTGGGGTCCCTGTGCTGTCCTGGGGACAGGGGGCAGTTCAGGGTCTCCCTGGCTCCAGGCAGAGACCAGGAGTGGGGCTGGTGTGAGAGAGACTGCTCTGATCTCCTGGCTACCTCTGGATTTGCCCACAGAGGGAGATCAAGGGGGATGCAGGGCTGTGGTTAATGCCCTTGGCTTCCCAGGAAGCCATCCCTCCTGCCCCCTGCAGCCTCGTGAGCTGTGGAGGGACTGATGGCTTCCCCCACCTGCATGGACCCATACTTTCAGTACAGGGAGGAGGGGTCTGCCCCCAGAGCCTGCCACAGTGCCTCAGGCTGGGGGGACCCCTCCTGCCCTGGCACCCGCTGGCAAAGGGATGGCTCAGCCCATCTCTAGTGCCTCCTGTGCCCACACAGGTCCCTCTGCTGGGGTTGCTTCCCATAGGGATCAGATGCCTGCTGCCTGCTAGCCGTGCTCACGGTCTGCTAGCCACAGGCAGGGCCAAGCTGTCCTGGACCCTGCCAGCCACAGGGACTCTGCCAAGGGCAGAGCTGTAACAACCCCCCTGGCTACTTCCTGCCCATCCAGCCCCACAGCTCTGCCCTGGGCTCCCCATCTCCAGCTCTCCCTGCTCCGCATCCCGGCTGAGAGCACCTGCTCCAGCAGAGTCAGGATCACCCCGGGGATCGCCCCGATGCCAGAGCAGCGTTTGCTTTGTCTCAGGCTCTCGCAGCAGCCGAAGGCAGTCGCTCCCAGCAGGCAGCTGTTCCCAGCTCACCCAGCTTCACCACCGCATCGCTGCCAACAGCTGCATCCGACTCGCAGGCCCTGATCCCCGGCGCTGGCCCCCTGCAGCCTGCAGCCAAGTGTTCCAGGGTGTACAGGGAGTAGGGTTGGGGACCCCCGTGGGTACCGGCACCATAACCCAGCCTGTGCTGGGAGGTGTGGGTTGAGATGGAGAGGGGAATGGTGCGGGGAAACCCTCTCCACACAGCCGATCCAGCTTTGAGAAGGGAGCACAAGCTCCCCCCAGCCTGGGCTGCCTCAAACCAGCTAGGCTGGACCCACACAATGGGCTGTAGGAGGCTGGCTGCCTTGGCGCTGGCATGGCCAGAGAGCCGGGAGGCCTCCTTGACTCCCTGTGTGCCAGTCTGGATCTGGAGGGTTCCTCTCAGCCTGCTGGGGGGATGGGAAGCTCTAGGGATGCCCATCCCTCAGGCTGCAGCTGGTCCTCTGTTCCAGGGACACAGGGATGGTCCCAGCATCACCCTGGGCTGGGCACCAGGGGCTCTGCCCAGCTCTGCCAGCCCCAGGGACCAGCAGCGACCCCACAGCCACCCCAGGGCTCCCCACTGACCAAACCACACCAGTGTCCACCATCAGTGCTGGGTTACACCGCCCCATTCCTGCCCAGACCCTCAGCACTGTGGAAGAGGACGTGGGGCGGGGGAGTTCCCAGTGACACCCCCCCCAGGACTGACTGTCACATGCTCACCTCTGGCAACATCTGCACAGCCGGGTGTCTGAGCCACCAGCGAAAGCGGAGCCCCGGCCCCGGCCTCTCCGCATACTTGCTGCCCTACGTGCTGCTCAGCCGGGATGGAACTAATGCAGAAAACATGGCCCTGCACCGCAGCCAGCCTGGCGTGGGCTGGGAGCCGCATCGCCCTGCCCTCTGCCAGCCGCGCCCCAGGGGCTGCCACCCACCGTCACCTCCCGGGGCTGGGCTGGCTGGGCCGGGACCAGTGGAGCCGGTGCGGTTGGCTATTGTATTTCCAGCTGTTGAGTTTTGGCCGCCGCAGACGCACGGCTCAGGTGCTGAAGTGCTCTCCTGCCTGACGAGTGGGGCTGGTCCTGGCTCCCGGGGTTTCCATCCCTCTCGGCACCGATCCTGGGACGTGTTCCCTTCTCCTTCCAGGAGCTGGCTGTGGTGCCAGCGTCTTGGAAGTGGGGGACAGGCCCCTCCTGCCCCACATCCTGCTCCCACAGCTGGGAGCGCCGGGCTCGGTTTGGCCTCTTCCAAGTGAGTGATGCTGGCTGGCGAGCACCGTGTTTGTGCTGGCAGGGAGGCTGGCGTGCCAGAGCCAGGGGGAGGGGGAGTTTGGCACCATGCCCCTCCTCCTGCCCTGGCTGCAGGCCTCTCTGGAGAGCGGGCATCCCTTGAGGTCCAGGACTGGAGGAGGCTGCTCCCAGTGGGGTTTCTCTGGTGGGGTGGTGGGAGAGTGGGCACCTTGGTGCACCCTCGCCAGCCTGCCACAGTGACAGAGCCTCGCTGGCAGTCACGGTGCAGTTGTGGCCGGTGGAGCCCAGCACTCCCACCAAAGGGGATGCAGCTCACGGCTCGTGGCTCCTCTGACCCCAGTGTCAGCATGTGAGTGCCAGCCTGGGGCTGTGGGCACACGGGCACCCTCCTGTGCCCACCCCACCCCTCCTGCCACCGCGGCGGGCCCCCCCTGCGCTGCGCGGATGTGCCGGAAGCGCTGTGCCGGATTTAGCTCTGGCAGAGCCCTCTGCTTTTCCCTGCCAGCTCTGCAATCGTTAGTGGGTTTTTATTGGCGAGAAAGAGGGGCCTGCGAGCACTGCCTGCGCCGTGGGGCTGCCGGCTCCTGCTGGGACACCGGGAACCACGGGACCCATCTGGGGGCCACGTGGGAGCCAGCGAGCAGCCGCCACTGGCCCCACCGTAATTCTTCCCCTCCTGTCCTCAGCTGGGCGGCACTGGGGCCAGTGTGGCAACCAGGCTGTGGATGGTGGGCAGGATGAGGAGGTGGTGCGGGCTGGGGGGTACTCGGCCCCACCGGGGAAGTGCGGCCGGGCTCAGTTCGCTGTGTGTTTCGGTAGCATCTGGACACTCGCAGGGCACCCAGCTCCTGCAGACGGGATTCCACACGGATCGAGAGCCCGGGGATGCAGCCGGGGAAGTAAGTCTCTGTCACCATGGCCATGGCCAGCCTCTCCTCATGCCTGCTGGCATGGAGCAGCTTCGTCACAGCACACTGGCTCCCCCAGGGAGCCATCCTGTGCCCCCTCATGCTCACTTTACCCGCTGCCATCCTCCACTTCTCCCCAGGAACCAGTCCAGCTGCTCCACAAAGCAACCACAGTGGCACCAGCACAGGGTGGGGGTTCAGGACTGTCACCGCTTGCAGGCTGTCCCCACGGCACTGTCACCAAGGTCATCTCTCAGTGGAGCCAGGAGTCAGTGCTCAGCTCCCTGTGCTCTGCCCCAGGGCGGTTCATGGCCACGCCAGTGAAGCATGCATGGCATGCCAGCAGTGATACTGATGGCTGTGTCCCCTGTGCCTTGCAGAGTGTCCCAGGACATGAGAACAACAAGGACTCCCGTCTGCTCTGGATGGGCTCCAGCGATTACCTCATCTCCGTCGGGTTCAGCCAGGTATGGTCCTCCCTGGGAAGGTGGCCTTGACGCTGCTGGGATGTCCCAGCCCTGGCCGTGATGGGTCTCCAGGTGCCTTTTGGGTGGCCTGTCTACCATGAAAGCAAGACATCTCCTTGCCAGATGCCAGATGCCTCATGCTGGAGATGGAGGGAGGCTGGCTGGTAGAGGAGATGGTGCCACAGGGCCTAGCCCAGTGCCCACCAATGCCATGTCTGTGCCCCTGCAGATGCGGGAGCGGGAGGTGAAGCTGTGGGACACGCGGCAGTTCGGCGGGGCGATGCTCACCGTGACTCTGGACACCTCACCCGGGTAGGGACGGGGACTCGCCACAGGGCAGAAGGGTGGGTGGTGGGGACAACATGGTCAGAGACCCGCATGCAGCACGGAGCAGGAGGTGACAGAGGGCTCCTGGCACTGGTAGCACTTGGCCACAAAGCTGGGGACGAGGCTGGGGACAGTATGGCTGTGTCTCTGACACCATTTGGGTGGTGTGGGAGGGCAGTTGCAGTGATGGAGATGGTGTGGATTTGTCCCCAGCAGTGCTGGGGCATGATGATTGCTCCCTGGTGGGTGGTGGCACTGCTGGGGATGGCAGAGGCAGCAGCCAAGGTGGCTGCTAGATGGGTGGGCAGAGGCACTGGGACAGCACGATAAGATGCTGCAGGCGAGCAAATCCCTTTGGTGCTGCCACGCATCAGAGCGCCTCGGCCCTGACCCCCTGCTCGTGGTGGGGCCGCGGTGCTTTGTGCCACAGTGCTGTGGCTGCTGCCCAGCCAGCCGTGGCCAGGCTTGGCGGCAGAGCCGTGCGTCCCTCGGGGAAGTGGAAGAGGAGCTTTGGCAGCAGTAAGGGATCAGTGCCCCTCATCAAGGCACGCTGGAGCCGTCTCCTGTCTGCGGGGCACTGCTGAGGTGAGAAACACCCGGCCTGGCCTCTCCCCTGCTGCCCGGTGATCTGACCCTGTGTCGCTGTGTGGGAGAAAAATGGGAGGAGGAGTCGGTGCCTTCATCCTGCTGGGGTGATGGGGGGGTTGGGGTAAGGTCCTCGCTGAGCTGCACTGGAAGTCACCAGCTCTCCCTAGAGCTGCTGGCAAAGCACAGGGACACCAGGACCCTCTGCATGCCGGGCTGTCTCCGTGGCGGGCTGGGATGCTTGAGCAGGCTGGGTGGTCGGCAGCAGCAGGCGAGTGCTGGTATGTGGCCCCGGCGAGGAGCTGAGTGAGCCATGACAGCGGGGCTGTCCCTCGGCTACCCTACCAGCATCCCTCGTGCTGAGGTGTCAGTTCTGAGTTGGTGCTGCCAGAGGTAGCCATGACCAACAGGAGGGCAGAGGATCATTGATGGGCACAGTGGGAAGATGCTGGCATGGTGGTTGGAGGAGCAGCCCTGGTGGGAGCAGGCAGGGAGGCTGCTGGAGCATTCCTCACCCTTCTGTGAGCTCCTGGGGCGAGTGGTTCGGAGCTCTCCAGCTCCCAGCTCTGCCAGCACCACCACCAAAGGCAGCCACAGGCTTACCACACCCAGCCTCCGTGAGCAGCCATCGTTAGTGTCCAGAGTGAACACTCCTGTGGCACACAGCATGCTGCAAGGGGATGCTCTGGGGTCCTTTATTGCTGCCAGTAGAGAATCCAGTGGGAATTCCCCCAAATCCTGCTGCTTCTTGCACCCCACGCTTGCGGGCCTCCCTGCCGGCGCTGGGCT
Organism: Actenoides lindsayi; assembly: GCA_025331215.1. Classification (NCBI taxonomy): domain Eukaryota; kingdom Metazoa; phylum Chordata; class Aves; order Coraciiformes; family Alcedinidae; genus Actenoides; species Actenoides lindsayi. Next base: position 4,744 of record WTSP01136438.1, on the reverse strand, counting down.
GGGGTGAGCCGGCCCAGCTAAATTGGATGCAGACGCCAGGCTGGGCTCAGCCCCCTTCGCACAGGCTGGGGTTATTTTGGCTGCCGGGTTTATCGGCCGCCAGGAATGCGGCTGGCGCGCGCTGCCTGCGCGTCACGCCGGGGCTTTGCCGGCTTGCGGCTTCACGGAGATAGGAAGAGGGGCTGGGGGTGGAGGGGGCGAGCGGGAACCCCCACGCCCTGTGCCGGGAGCCGCCGAGGAGCGCGAGGTGCTTTTCTTAGGCAGCCGCGCCGGGGCCAGCCACGCTTCCAGCCCCAGCCGCTCCCCGCCTGTAAATCTCCCCCAGATGACAAATGGCGGAGGGGGATTTGGGCTGGCTCCCGGCGAAGGGGCCGAGCAGGGGCCGCGCGCTCCCTCCGGCAGAGCCGCTCCGATCGGGGGCTGGTGGGGTGCGATGCTCGGGAGTCCTGGAGCCGTTGCCATCCCGTTTGGGGGGTCACTGAGCGTGTGTCCCCCACCAAGACAGTGCCCAATAGAGGGGAGCTGCGGGCTCGGGTCGGACTCGATGCAAGGCGTGCTGGATGCTGCTGCTCCAGGGACGGTGATCCAGCACCAGGGATGGCGGGGTGTCTGTGAGGTTGGGGTGCCTGTTGTGGATCTCCGGCATGGCCATGGGTGCCGGCAGCAGGATGTGGTGGCCCGTCCAGCAGCGCAGTGGTGCCGGCCATGCCGTGAGTTGCAAACAGCAGCAGCAGCAGCTCATTGAGGCTTTTTGAGGAAGCAATCAGTGGGCGGGCAGGAAACTCATACCATTCATTACTGACGCCAGGCCGGCAGGAAAGGGAGCCCATGTCCCCACCGCGTCCCCACCGCGTCCCCACCACGCCCTGCCACAGGAGCCTGTGCCTGCCAAGCTGGCACCATGTGTCCCGGGCACCCTGTGGCACCCCAAGACATGGCCAAGGTGGGCGACTCCCCCTGTCTGCCCACACAAATGCCCCCAGCCACACTGAACCCCGTGGGGTGGCTGTGCCCCTGCCCAGCATCCACAGGGGAAGAGGACAGAGCTTGAGGGGCTCTGGCCCTATTCACCCTTACATCAGTATGTGTGTTTTGGGGGTCCTCCCCATCCCACATCCTGGGTGAGAGAGAGACCTTTCTGACTGTGGAAACCTCATTTTCAAAGCACCTTGGCTGTGCTGGGGTCATGCTCATGAGCTGACCAGCAGCAGGACGTGTGGGTGGCCCTGCCCCCTCTCCATGCCACGGTCCTCAAAGTGCCGCCGCTGGGTGCCCACAGCTCCCTTTGACTCGGGATTTTGTCTTCCCCGCCACCCCCTGCAATTAGCTGGAGGAGCAGTAGGGCAGGGGCCAGGAAGGTGCCTCAATAGGTTATTGTGCCCTAAATTGTAACCAGCACCGGCGGGGTTGGGTTACCAGCTCCGACTCGGGGTCAGTGACCAGACCCTGCAGCCATGCACCCAGCGCCCGTCACAGTGCTGCTCGGGGATAGTGCTGTCACTGTGCTGGGGTCAGCGACAACAGCAGCTCCCTTGTGTCACCACATCTTTAGGTGTCCCAAAAATGTCCCCAAGAGAGGCTGGGGGGGGCTGCCTCCTGCCCATGTCGTGGCCAGCTCAGGGCAAGGTGGCCAGGTCTGCAAAGGTCCCAGAGAGCTGTGTCCCCATGGTGTGTGTCGGAGCTGGGCAGACCCCCATGGGGCAGGACGGTGCAGGGAGGCTGAGAGATGATGGGGATGGCCAGATCCCCACTGCTCTTCACAGTGCAGAGTCTGCCAGAGCTGGGAGATGCTGGAGCTCACAGGGCAGGCTATTTGGCACAGTTTGGCTCCCTCAACACTGGAGCAGGACATGGAGGGTCCTGGGATGTTCCTGGGGATAATACTCAGCCCCTCAAAACCCCCCTGCTGCTGGCCCTGCCCTGGCCAAAGCCCATGGCTGAGCCAGATGGTGGGGGCCAGGCTTGCAGCCCCAGCACCTCCTGGCTCCAGCCCTCATGTGCACCAAGGCACATGACCCCACCAAGGCACGTGTCCCCACCATCACCCTGCCATCTCTCCCCAGTCACCAGCTGTAATGGGACTTTGATGGCCAATCCTGCTTCCACCCCACCTGGCCCCAATGCCCTCTGCACTGCTTTTTCTGGTGACTTAGCAGCCTTTTTGGGTCATACTGGGCATTTTGAGTGTCTCTCACAACACCCATCCTAGTGGTCAGGTCCTTGTGGCAAAGCCCTGAGCAGGACAGGTCCATCCCTGTCCCCATTCCTGTCCCCCTGCAGACCCTTGCCCCCTCCTCCCATGGCTGTCTGGGCTGGAGGGGAAGGGGCTTTTTCTGCTGCTCCCTTGGGGTGCCAACCTCAGCCATGAGAAGCAGGGAGAGGCCACTCCCACCAGGTGCCACCCTGGTGGGATCCATCCTGGTGGGGTGAGATGCTCTGGGACAGCCACACAAAGCAGTTAGGGCCAGGTCAGTCGCCTGGCCCTGCCGCCTGCCCCAGTAATGATACCCTGTAAAAATAGACCCGTGCCGCTCCGTTGGGAAGGCCACGAGTGGCACTGGCAGCGAAATTGCTCCCAGATGGGCCACAGCCTTGGCCCACTGCTGCCTCCGTGGCCTCCCAGTGCTCCCCAGCTTTCCAGGAAGCCGGTGGGTTTTCTGCATCTCCACAAGGTCTTCCTGGCAGCTGAGGCTTTGCGGCTGTGCGTGGGACTGTGGGACAGGCACACGCCTGCCCTTGCCCCAGGGGAGCAGGGATGGGGACCCACAGCACCCTGCACCAGGGTGGCACATCTCCCAGGGCTCTGCTCCGGCCGTGGGGACCTGTGGGACCCAGGGGACCAGGCTTTGGTTTTCACGGGGCCAGGAAGCCAAAGCCCGCTAGGCTCACAGCAGTCAGGGTGCAGGGCTGGGCCAGCGCTGGGGCAGCAGGACTTGCCCCCCCATGAAGTTGGTGGCTCCTCCCTTTGGGGCTCCCCACTGAACCCCCCTCATCCTGACAGTGGTTTCTGGCCCGTTAGGGGCCCCGCTGGATTGTGTAGCAAGAGGGATTGGGTTTGGGTTTGTTTCAGGGGGTTTTGCAATCCTTCCACGGCGCTGATTCAGCTCGGAGGAATGAGCAGAGCCGCATGATGTGCCGCTCAGAGCCGCTCCTGGGGCTGGCAGTGGCCAGCAGGACTTTTGAGCTCAGGTTCAGGGGCTGGAAGGGCACATCTTGGCCACTGCTGAGCACCAGCGGAGCTGCTTGGGTGCAGATGCGGGTGTTGGGGTGGGTCTGAGCACCACAGGGGGCCAAGCCCTGCCGTGGCCACAGTGTCCCAGTGCCTGGGTACCCAGGCTGAGGCCCCCCCCCAACCTGGTGCTGCACTGGCACCTTCCCTGCACCTCCCAGCTCCCCTGAGCTGCCTCCAAACCCTCGACACGGGAATTCCCGGCTGCACCGCACCTGCCAAAGCTGAGCCCCCGCTTTCTCCTGCCGTGCCGGGGCAGCCGGTGTGGCACGTCCAGTGCTGACACGGTCACTTTGGAGGTGCTGGAAGCTGTCCAGGAGCCATGGGGCCTGTCAAGAGATTGAGGGGGTCCCCAGCACCCACCTGGCGCATGAGGGTTTGCCCTGCAAACCTCCAGCTAATTGCGAGTGGGGAAAATCACTTTCTTAGGAGAAGGACACAGCATGAAGCTGAGCAGGAGAAGGAACAGTGAGGGGCTAGGAGGGAGGGGGCTCGAGGTCCACGCAGAGGGTCCCTTGCAGCTCAGTGCGAGTGAGGGGACACACCAGGGCTGACCCTGTGCTTGGCCCGGCTTGGGGTGGGCTGTAACAGTGGCACCCAGCACGAGGCCGCAGCTCCGCCAGGGACTTTTCTTCTCTCCTCGCGGGGCTGGAAAATATACAAAGCTCGCAGTGAAAATATTTACACAGCAGCAATTTTCAGAGGAATTTGGGATGTTAATTTGAAAAATCTGTGGGGAGAGGACCACAATGGGCCCTTTGAGCGGGCGAGCGTGGCCAGCGCACCGAGCAGCCCCCGCCGGCGAGGGGCCCCTCCTGCCGCTGCGCCGCCAGCCCTAATGGGAGCCAGCCCTGCCGGAAGCCCACCTGGGAGCTGGGGGGGCCGTGCCAGACGCCCCCGCCGCCGCCCCGCGCCCCTAATTGCATCCAGAGCCGCTCCCTCCTGCCGTCGGCCCCGGGCGAGCGGGGACCCAGGGTCAGGGCCAAATCCCGCGGTGGAGCAGGGCCTCCCGAAGAGCCGGCGGCGCGGGCGGCAGCTCACGCGGCACGGCGGTGACCCTCGGCTCTGCTGGCGGCGGCCACGGCGCTTCAGCCCCTTTTTCGCTCGTTCTCTCCAAATCAAACATACCTCGGCGGGCAGGGCCCCAACCTGGAAAATTCCAGGCCGAAAGATAAAGGATTGGAAAACGATTAAAACCAGAGGGTTGGAGCAGAAACCACTTGGCAGCGGGAACCTGCCGAGCGCCGGCTCCAAGCCCTCCCCAGCGCACAAAAGCGGCCGTTCCCGGGGCCGGGCAGCGGGGGCTCATTGCAGGGGCTCTGGCTGCAGCCCCCGGTTCGAGGGCACTGAGCAGGCTGACCCTTGTCCCGGGCGCTTTGGGGGTGCCAGCACCACTGAAGGTCAGGGAGGTTGGGCTGGGCCGTTTGTCCCGCAGCTGCCCCCGAGCCATCTGGCAGGCAGGGAGGGATGAAGTAAGGCTGAATGATGTGGAGGGCAGGGGCTGATTTGACACCC
>WTSP01136437.1:0-11921 GCA_025331215.1 Actenoides lindsayi | reverse complement strand
GTTTTACATTGCAGAAAATGAGATCTTCACATCTCTGACAGCAGCCAGAAACCTTCTGGAGCAAAAGCAAGTGCGGCCTCTCCTCCTGGTGGATGACAAGGCCCTGCCTGATTTCACAGGTGAGGTGGGCAGAAAACAGTGTGAGGGGGGAAGTTACTGAACAACTAAGAAAACACAGTGCTCTCTGTGTTGTAGAGTGACAACCCTATACACACCACAGTCCTGTACACACCACAGTCCTATATATGCCATGGTGAAGCTTGAAATGTGGAATGCGACGGAGACGTTAAAGGTCCTTTCTTCTTTTTAAATTAACCTTTAGCAGTCTGGTCATAGCTTCTTGAGAAGCAATGGAAATGGCAGCCAAAGTCTTCAGATAGTCATGAATTTCCGTAAAACTTGATACTTTTTATTAATTTCTGGTGTAAAGATAAGTAATACTTATCACTAGATCACTGGAGATTTATTGCACCTAACGGTGCTGATTTGGTTTATAGCAGGGGTGTGTCAGTTTGTTGGAAATCAGGTTTCCCTCAGCTGTTGCACAGAGGTTTGGCTGCTAAAGACCTGAAAAGCCAGTATGGAGGCACTACCAGGAGTCTATTTCTCTCTTAATAGACTATTATTAAATGTAAAATCTCCAGGTATTTATTGTTACTTGTCTTGTATTGAACATCTGGGTCTCACTCCATGTGCTTTGTTACCTTACTTGGTGAGAGAAGGTTCATCTCCCTGACTTCTCTAGACTGTCATCTCTAAAGACCTCGTTAAAACTTACTTTGCTTTGAGACATTCCCATTTCCCTCACTCAACAATAAGAGGAGTAGAAGATGATTTCCTCGAGCTCGGATATGTCAGGCAGGTGCCTGGAGGTAGGACAGTTAGTCCTTGACTTAACCACATTGTTTTTTCAAGGGTAGTGAAGATACCCACCTTTTTAACATGCTCCATGTTGAAGACTATATATTGTATATTCAGGCTTTCCTTTAAAGTCAAGGCAGCAAAAAATGTGAATGGCTTGCCACTGCTCCCAGCCCCTTGCCTTTTGAACTGAAATCATGGAATCACTTAGCTTGGAAGAGACCTTTCTGATCGTTGAGTCCATTTGGTCATTCCCCCAGCACTGCCAGGGCACCACTAACCCACGTCCCTCAGCACCCCAGCTCCATGGCTTTGAAACCCCTCCAGGGATCATGGGGACTCCACCACTGCCCTGGGCAGCCTGGGACAGCCCTGAACAACCCTTCTGGGGAATAAATTTTTCCTCATGTCCAACCCGAACCTCCCCTGGGGCAATTTGAGGTTGTGTAACTTAAGTAGGTTCTAATCTTGCTAAGAGAGAGACATTTCCTGTTAAATTTTAGTGCCATAGTCTAAGTCGTATCTTCAGAAAGATAAGTGGTCAGGAGAAGAGCCTCTGTGGGCTCTGAGAGCAATGAAGGCTGATAATCTCTTCAACCTAACATCGTGTCCAGAGGAATATGCCCCCAGCAGTATTCTGTTTTTCCGTTCTTGGTGCGGTTTTCTTGGGTCAGAAACAGCAGAGACAGCAGCCATTTGGCTGAAGGTGTTTAAATCAGTTTAATCTCCATCTTATTTGGGATCTCCCCACCACTTTTACAGTAGCTGGTGCTGGTTTTGTGAAAGATGACACAGACAGAGACATCAGCAGAGTACATAGGTAGCATTATCTGTAGTGCCTGGGTCTGGAATGGATTAGTGAGTTCATTTTTGCTGCAGGCAGTTTGGCTCACATTCAGTGCTGCTCTTGAAACGCTTAAGTACAGTGGAGAATGTTTTAAATTCTCATTAGTGGCTGCTGTTGAACTATTCCTAGCTCATCTCTTTAAAGTTGGTCACAGTTGTATGAATGTAATCCATTCCTGGTTAAAGGCCCCAGATGCTTTTGGGGTTTTTTTGGTGTCACAAACCCACAGGGCATGTCTAGTGGTATGCTTTGCTGCCTGAGCTCAACGAAGGACCTGTGGCAGGAGATGTCAGCCAGCAGACAGCAGTGACATTCTCTGGAGGCCTCTCTCATTGTCCCAGCAAAGGTGTAGAGGATATGCTGTGGGAAGGCAGGACAAAAAAAGCCCAGCAAGGGCAAGATGCAGCTGGTAACTGAAAGTAAAATGAATTTTGTCATAAATAAAACTCCCTGGTACTCCTGTTTCTCCTGTAGATGCTGCTCTGCTTCCATTGCTGGTTCTGTTCTGAGCTGCCATGTCAAAACAGTCCAGAGCAGTGCAGGACAGAGATACAAGCTATTCTTGAGGTGATTCATCCACATTAAAAAAAAACAAACAAACCCCAAACCTTCCAGAAGAGCCAAAACTCATGTAGTGCTGCAACTTCTAGGTCGTGCTGCAGCACTATCTTTGCCATCGTAACCAGACTGATGGGTAGAACAACAGTCAGGCTTTATACCCTAAGTGGAGTTTTCTGTGACGAGAGGGAATAGAAAAACTGGATGGAATTTGCTAATCTTCCTGCTTTACTGTCCTACAAAGCAGATAAATATATGGAGAGAGATTCCCAGATAACAGCAAGTCACTCAGTTAACAAAGGGATTTGTGCGGGCTGCGGCGTTTCAGTGGAGGCAGCGAGAGAACCGCTGTTCAACGGGCACTGTTTCAGACTACCCAGCTGCAGGGTTTTATTCCCCATGAAGGGTGTCAAGAGTCTGGATAGATCAGTGCCTTTTCTACAGATGCTTTCCTCATTTCCAAAAAGGCATAAAGCTAGTCCGTGTGAGGGATGTGTCTGTGTCAGAAGGTGATGATTTTGGCCGCAGAGCGATGCCGACTGTGCGCTTCCAAGTACAAATAACATCCTGTTTGCTCAAAGCCATGTTTTGGTTTTCCAGGGATAGCCACGGATGACCCCAACGCGGTGGTAGTAGGACTGGCTCCTGAGCACTTTCACTATGAGATGATGAACAGGGCGTTCCGGTAAGTCAGCCCCTCCTCGTGGATTTCGGAGCGGTGTCTGCCTTGTGCTGGGCTCTGTATCTCCACAAGTGCAAAGAAACCCTTCTGGTGTGGGCAGAAATGGGTGGTGGTAGTGGTATCACACACAGCATGGTTGTGGTGTCTTCTTCCATGTCTGAGAGAGAGAGTCACTGACCTAGGTGGGTTCAGGATCTTAACCATGAACTTCAGGCAGTCTGGCCCTGTAAATAAACTGTAGAAGCACTGTCATGTTTGTCATGGAGGCAGTAAAGTTATCAGTGGTTCAAGAGGAAATAGCATGAAACCAAGGACTCTGGGAAGTATTTGTGAGGCATCTTTTAGATTCAAACCTCATCTTTGGAGACGAAATACTATAGGGAAGGAAAGTCCAGTATCTGTGGTAGATTATTCCTTAACCATTATTATATTACTTAACTATTCTTATATTACTTGACTATTCCTTAACCTAGGTATTCTTGCGTTTGGGAGTGGCCAGCACAGTCTGCTGGGCTAGATGAACTATGGGCCTGATCTCACCCTTCTTATTTCTAAATCTTTCTGTTTTGTGTGTTGATTAAATGAGATTAAAGTTTTCCTGTGACTGCAGGTGAGCGAGGATGCGATAGTGTGTGCAGAAGCGCGTAGCCATGCGTCCTTCCCCCTAGTTCCGGCTCACCACAGCGCTCTTGATTTTAACTTGTGCAAGACCTTTAGCTTCAAACACTCGAGCGTGAGCCTGTTGCTGAGCTTAGCCCAGGTGATGTGCCCACTGTCCTTCAGCAGCGTTGCTGGTCAGCTCCTGGCCTTGTAACAGAGGAAGAGCACCCAGCTGTGGGACTGCTGACCCCCGTGGGCAGCTAGTCACCGACTTCAGTTGGCTTCCTCAGAGCTGGAAGAACATCTCGTAATGCCCTGGACAACTCCCTGCTGTGCTGCCGTACATGCAAGGAGTCCTTTCCACACTTGGCTCACGGGGTGATGGCTAGCGCGTGGTTTTTCACTTTGGAATTTGAAAAGAAAGCTGATCTTGAGCACCTTAATCTGTAACCACTAAATCTGAAGAGGGAGTGTGAATTACTGCTCACCGGTAGCTTATGGAGGCTCCTTGGAGTAGGAAGCCGACACTGGCCTTGTCTGCACGCCAGTTCTGTGTCATCAGAACCTGTATTGACCCAAACTGGCTCTCTGTCTGCCTCATTAGGGCATGTTTCCAGTGGCATTGATTTTAGAGTTTTACAGCATGCTCTTGAGTGGACTTTAACTTCACAGCTGCGTGAGTTTAACCCATTGTGTATTCCAGTGCTTGCATCATTTTATTTGTTGATACTCCTGCCATAAATACGTTAGCCATTGAGTAATAGTCACTAGCTGCCTTGGACTGGAGGCTGGGACACTAAAACAAGAAACCAGTCATCACATTCAGAGCCCCCAAGGGTTCCAGGCTGGTGAACACGGGAAAGCCTGCAGAAGCAGCCCTGTGGAGGTGAGTGACGTTGTTCCAGGCCAGGTTTGAGCTTTTTGCATTAAACACAGAATTAGACACTAGCTCTGGTGATGCAAGGAATGTGCTGAAGGCCAAATACAGTCCCCTGCAGAGGGCAGTGGTCACAGCATGGCCTTGCTGCCCAAGAGAGACGTATTCATGGGGCAGCATGGAATATGTGCTGCTTAAGCATCCTTTATCTGGGGCTGTCTGGGTGGTGGGGCCGAGTACTGAGCAAGGCTGAGTCCTTTGGCTCACCTTGCCTTGTGCAGATGCATTCCTCAGCTACTTGTCTAACTTCTCTGCTGGGAGGAAAGTTTCATCCTCTCTGAATCTGTCCTGCATCCGCCTGGTGTTTTCCCAGGCAGAGGCACCAGGATGGGCCTCACTGACTCCTTCTGGGTTTTCCCCCCCAGTCCTCTGTTGACAGCAAGCCATTCTGCTGGTGTCAGTTTTTACCAACTCCTGGCCACGCTGTCTTCTCCTCGAGCTTTACTCCTTGTCCGTATTCTGTGCCCTTTACTGCTCCGATGGCGAAGTCGCTTGGGATTTGCATTGCTGATAGCAAAGCTTTAAGGTGAATTTCATTCAATGCAGACATCTGCAATCCCGATGCCTGTATCTGAGCTGCTGACCTGGGCTCCTGAGGCGGGGAGGGAGGAGGCACTTGGAAGGCATCAATTTGTTTTTCCCCTAGTCATGCTTAAAATAGGACAGTTGAACCGTGCCCTAGAAGTGCTTTTTTCCTCTCCACTGACTGTGAAGAGCCCACGCTGACTAATTACCTGGTAGGCAACTGCTCTGTTCATATCCAACATGAGGTTGGGTAAATCTAAACCAGCATGGGTCCCAAAATGAGACGCAGAGAGTAAGGCCATTCTCTAGGCACCTTTTGAAATGACTGAGACTAAAACTCTCTTCTTTTTTTATTTTTTTTGTTTGTATACATGGGATTTTGATGCCACGCTTAGAAAGAATTCTCCTAGGTGAGATCTCCCGTGCAAACCGCTGAACGTAAAGTGGTCGTGGGGCTGCTGTCAAATTAAATCTTCCTGTATCCTAGAGGCATCCTCCCCTCGTGAACAGAGCTGGCTGCTCATGGAGGTGCACGCTGGTTCTCTTCTCGTCGAGCTCGCGTCGGAACGCGTCCATTCGGTAGAACTGGGGTTTCTTTTGATAATTAAGTGGAATGAAATGCTCTCATTTACCTACTGCTCGGGGTACCCAGGCTGCTCTGCCAGCGTGCGTGTAGGAGCAGACATCCTCCAAGGAGTGTACTGCTCACCTTAGCCAGCCTCTTCGAGCAGGGCCACAGCTGAGCTCCTCAAAGGCTGTTTGTTCTCTTAAAGGCTTGCTTTTTTTTTGTGTGTGGTGTTCAGGGGAGAAGAAATCCTCCTTTCTGCCCCGAAGGTAACGACCGGTGTTCCTCCTCTATCCCCTAGCTGTGCCGGTTACATTTCCTGCCTGTTGTGGTAAAGACTGGAGTTGGCTTCAGCACCCGAAGAAGGTGCTGTGAAATGGAAAGGGAAGCGTTTGGCTTTTTATAGATACTGTCTGGAGGGCTCTTGTTGTGCTGGAACAGAGGCTGGGGAGGACGGCAGTGATGTTGCTGTGCTTGGTGGTACCTGGGGGATTCCTCTAGCGCAGCAGCTACCCAAGTTTCCTTCTGCTGCAGGACGAGGGGCTGCTCTGCCTGCCAGAAGGGAAAACCACTGGGAAGGTGGCAGGAGTGGAAGACAAAAAGGTCCTAGGTCCAGATTCTGTGAAAGCAAGCCCACTCAAGCTTCTCTTTATCACTTTGCTGTCACGGGCCCTCTGTTCAAGTGGGTTCATGAGACGTGGTCCCTGCCACGGGGGTTTTGTGAGGCAGGCATTAGACAGGAGCCCTCAAGCAGATGTGGATTGATGGGGGTGACAGGGCAGTGATGCTAAGGAGGTGCTGACTGAAATCAATGGAGCAACAGCAGTTTCTTAATGACTTCTTCCCTTACTTTTCTTCCGCCCACTCTGGACAGTCCCCTGTTGTGTGCAGGTCTTTTACAGGTAGGACAGCTGGCAGGCAGAGCTGCTGTCAGTAGAACCCCCAGGATGGTGCCTGCGGGTGCATCGGGGCAGAAATGGGCCCGTGGAAGGTGGGAGGATCTCAGCTGTGGGCAGGGAGCCGTTCCCAGTCTCAGATCACAGCAGCACTCGCTCGCGCCGACTCCCAGGTGCTGTTCCCAGCCAAGACCCTCCTGTAACACCACCAGACTGAGCATCCTGACCCTGTAATTGTACTTGGGAGCGGTAGGAATCTGCTGATTTCGTCACTTTGAACCATCTCCCACTTGGAGTTTGTGTTCCCCTGCTTTGTTCCTCACAGGCTCAGTAGCACTGTTCGCTGGGACGTGACCGTGCCTAACGTTGTTACTCTCATTCCTCCAACCTTAAAATACAAGGTGAAATGATTAACCTTCTACCTGGGACTCACCTGAACACCCATCCACCTCCGCTGGAAACACATTGCTTGAGCTGTTAGAGGTGATACCAACAGCCCCAAGTGCTAACTGGGCTGCAGATCTCCTGGCAGCAGCAGCCTGAGAGCACCTCTTGCGTTCTCAGCCCAGGCAAGGAGGTGAAGGCTGTGGCCATCAAGCTGCTGTCGACAGCCACCAGCTGTGGTTGATGTGTTTGAAACCCTTGGTGTGGGTAAACCAGACGTGTTCTGATGGTAGCGATGTTCGCCGCAGTGAAAAGTGAGGCTGCTTACAGTAGTGGACCTGATTGCACGAGAAGCGTAGATAGGATTTAAAAATAGTTACCTGTTAGAAATCCTCAGGAGAATAAATTCCTTATTTGGAGGGATAATTTTATTAGCTGTTCCAGGGGAAAAGAAAGGGAGGAACTTCACTCTCCAGACGAATGCTAGCTTGTGTTATAATTTGGGGCTTGATGAAGGTCAGCGGGAGTTTTTGTTATCAACGTAAACCAAAAGCCAGTTGAGGATGTCAGCTGTAAATATCGTGGCAGGGGGAGTTGATACAATTGTTGTACTCTCTTCTTCATCCACCCTTTAGGTTGATTTTGGATGGGGCCCCTCTTATAGCTATACATAAAGCCAGGTATTTCAAGAAGAAAGGTGGCTTGGCTCTGGGCCCTGGGCCTTTTGTATCGGGGCTGGAATACGCAACAGACACCAAGGCGACGGTGGTGGGGAAGCCAGAGAAAACCTTCTTCTTAGAAGCTCTGCGGGGGACCGACTGCGCCCCGGAGGAGGCTGTCATGATCGGTGACGTACGTGGGGAACACAGACCTTACCACCTTTGGGACCCCTCCAGGGATGGAGATACCACCACTGCCCTGGGAAACCTGGGACAGAACTTGACAGTTCTTTTCTTTTGGGGAAGATGTTTGTCCTCATGTCCAACCTAAACCTCCCCTGGGGCAACTTGAGGCCATTTCTTCTTGTCCTGTTGCTTGTTCCTTGGGAGAAGAGCCCGACCCCACCTGGCTCCGATCACCTGGCAGGGAGCTGTTGAGAGCCAGAAGGTCTCCCCTCAACCTCCTTTGCTCCAAGCTCAACAACCCCACGTCCCTCAGCTGCTCTTTACAAGACTCCTGCTCTAGACCCTTCCCCAGCTCCATTGCCCTTCTCTGGACATGATGAATGTATCAAGAATGTCACAAAAAAACTTGTTAACAATGGTATCTGTGACCACTAAGCAGTTATCTCTTCTTCTGTCCCAGGACTGCCGGGATGATGTTGGTGGTGCCCAGAATGCAGGCATGTGTGGGATTTTGGTAAGGACTGGTAAGTACTTGATGGATTGGTCATTTCTGGAAACAGTGGTGCATTCGGTGGTATGACCCTGGGTCATAGAATCATAGAACTCTTTTGGTTGGAAAATGACCTTAAAGGTCTTAAGATCACCAAGTCCAACCGTTCCACCCAGCACTGCCTGGGCATCACTAAACCAGCAGCACACATCCACGGCTTGGAAACCCCTCCAGGGATCATGGGGACTCCACCACTGCCCTGGGCAGCCTGGGACAGCCCTGAACAACCCTTGCCATGAAGACATTTCTCCTCGCATCCAACTTAAACCTCCCCTGGTGCAATTTGAGGCTGTTTCCTCTTGTTCAATTAATTTCCAGGAGAATTACTGGTGTACAATGGGGTAACAGGTCAGGGATCTTAAACACTTATGGCTCTGGAAATGGTTGGGTCTCATCCTGCTTTTCAGTACCACAGAGCAGTATATGGGGAAGGAAAATCCCCTCTCAAGAAAAAAATGAGTTAAATGATCAAATTGTGGTGAAGTTTATGACTATGAGAAAAACCCTGTGAAATAAGAACATACACTGACTTTGTCCCTTGGAGAAGTTCAGGTGAAATGAAAGGGGAAGGTTCCAGCCCCGTTCTTAAATTAGGTGCCAAACAACCTGCCTGGCCCTGCTGACTGCAAAGCTTAACTGAACCCAGAAATGGAGCGTCAAGTCCCACAATTCAAACAATATGATGCATTTAGAACTTGTGTCTTAAGGTGACTCCTCCAACGTCCCAACCAAGTGCCGGTGGAAGGCTCCTAATGCTGCTGTCATATATTGAACGGCCTCAAAAGAAGGAGCTTCTTGCAGCTACGGGCAAAGTTTTCTAGATAGACACAGGAGCGCTTTTCACAGCTCCCAGCTCCAAGGAAAAAGTGAAGATTTGGCATTTCATGAGAAATAAAGGCACTACTTTCCCCCGGGGGGGGAACGGAAATGCTTAATCCATCCCGGGGACCAAGGATGATCCCACTCCAGGGTCCCATTCCTCAGCTTACGCTCATTATTTTAGCATTTTAAAACCTGCCTGCTGCTTAATTCCTCCCTATAGTTCGTACCCCAAGGCTGATGTTCTTCATTAATTCTGATTGATCATTAACTCTGCTTCTGGCTTTCGGCTTCCCAAGTCTCTCAAACACTGGGTGAAATACAAGGGCAGTCCAGGTATCACACGTTACCTAAAATATCACCAGCTCCAGCCAGCTGTGAAAATTCATAATCTGCAGTAATTATTTCTGCTTGGATCTCTAAATTTTTTTTTTTTTTTCATTTTGTTTAATTATGTTTTCCTTCAAAATTTGAAGTGCCAGAAGTCCCTCTAATTATCACGGGACCCAGACGCCAAATACATCTGACTTGAAGTCACCAGATGACCAAACACTTTCTACTGATTCTACTGCTTCCTGACAGAGCTTCATTTGGGACGGGCCTTTATATTTTGTACCCATTGGCATCTGTTTAATTAAAAGCATTTCATTCCCTATGGACGTCAAGCAGGGCTCCAGGAACCATCAAGTCAGACAATGTCTTCTCTGTTTTCTACTTCCGAGTATTTTTGCTTCAGGGATCTGCAGCTGGACATTTGGAATCAGCACCAGAGCTGCTCTCGGGATGCTTCTGGGAGAAATTTTTCTCCCCCTAAAAAGCAACCTGAATTTGCAGGCTTCAATGAGATTTGCCTAATTCTCTGCACGCTCAGAACTACGGAGCCCCTGATAAGGTTAAGGCTGAGCTCTGAGGCTTGGAAAGCCTTGTCCTGAAGACCTCCTATCAGATGTACTTCTAATTGGTACCTTAGGTGATATACAGACCTGCAGAAGGATATTCTTCTATGGTGAAGGACACTGGATCTAGTCCAGCCTCAATGGTTGTTTACTGCTGGAGCTGGAAAGTTCAGCTATGCTATAAATCTGCTGCTGGACGCTCAAGGTTGGGTTCATCCCAATTAATGTAGGTATATAGCTGAAGCATCCTAGTCCTTGCTCAGTGAAGGACATACCATCTATCTGAACCACCTTTCAGGAGCTGCCTGCACCTGAAACAAGCAGCACGGAGGGTGCTGCGTGGCAGATGACTAAATTAGGTGCCTGAATTTAGGTGGAAGGATCGGAGTCAGGCCCTCCATTAATGGGGTTTACGTCTGAGCCACGTTGGAAGAGAAGTGAATAACAAAATGACAGTGGAAAGCAACAGAAATGCCACCCGAGTACAGAATGAGGCGGGTTGGAAGGGACCTCTGGGGGTTATCTACTCCAACCCTCAAGCATTTATTTAACGCTTGTTCAGACACGACCCACCAAGGTCAACACTTCCACGTCCGTGAGGATCTGGCCGACTTGGTGTCCTGCCGTGGATGGCTAGAGGATGCTTCACAAAATAAGAGACCAGGGAGAGGGGATAGCTCTGTTTGCTTAACCACACAAAAGCAGCTTATTTTGATATAATTTGGAGGTTTTATCCTGTTTTTGAGAAGAACTAGTCTTGCACACCACCACCAGCGTGACTCACTGGCCAAAACCAATAAAATAAAGCTGTTTTCCTTCCAGAAGCTTTAATGTCGTAACGTTACCAATACAGGAAGGCACAATAGAGTTCACGAGAGGGGGGAAAAAAACCCCAACAAAGCCAAAGAGAAATAATCCCAGCGAGGTTCCTGAACAAAGCCCTCCAAAGTACAGCGTGCGGTGACCCAAACGGTCCAGCGCCCGGTTGTTATTCTTCGCCTAGGTAATAAATACAGCGACCTTTAAAAATGGGATTGTGGAAAATAACCTGTTACAGTAGCAGCAGGGGTTGGAATCCCACCTGATGATCACCATTAACCACCTCAGTCAGGAAAAGAGCAAGAAAAAAAAATATATATATATATACGTGTCTCGGAATAGCAGAGGCAGCATTTTTCTGGCAGTTCCGACCCTTAGGGCTATATCCTTCTCGAAAGAAAAGTTGCAGGGTAAGAACGATAAAGACAGTGATCTATTTGAGGCCTCCTTGCTGCCATTATCACGGGCACGAGATTGGAGGCCCTCAAGGGAGGAGAACTGTCAGGACCCGACGAACTTCCGAGGTCTCGCGCTTCGCCGGGTAACTTCACGCACAACCTGCTCCTTCGCTACGTCGGTGAAGCAATTGGATTCAAAGCAAGTATGCTTTATGCCATCACACCACCCAAGCATCCTCCCTTCACGGGAGGAGCTCCTGGCAGAAGATGCCCTACACCTTCACCCGTGCCATTTAAGGGCTGGGTGGTGGAAAGACATCGCGGTGATGGGAACGGAGCCTTCGCTGGAGTTTGACTGGAGCGAAGGATCGAGCACCTTCCAGGAAAATATCTATAAATACAGAGAAATGGTGCAAGTACGAGGCTGGGACCTGTTGGAGCAGGTTCAGAGGAGGCCATAAACATGATCTGAGGGCTGGGACCCCTCTGCTGGGAGGCCAGGCTGGGAGAGCTGGGCTTGCTCAGCCTGGAGAAGAGAAGCCACCAGAAGATCTCCCCAGAGCACTTCCAGGACTTAAAAAAAAGTCTTCTTTCTATCCAGTGTAAATGGCCCCTCTTTTCAATTTCAAACCATCACCCCTTGTCCTGTCACAGAATCCCAGCATGGTGGGGGTTGGAATGGACCTCTGGAGATCATTGGGTGCCCATCCCCTGCTCCAACAGGGTCACCAAGAGCAGG
>WTSP01136436.1:0-11937 GCA_025331215.1 Actenoides lindsayi | reverse complement strand
GGGGGTCGGGCTCTTCTCCCAGGCAACCAGGGACAGGACGAGAGGGCATGGCTTGAAGTGGTGCCATGGGAGGTTTTGGTTGGATATCAGGAAGCACTTCCTGACAGAGTGATCAGACACTGGAATGGCCTGCCCAGGGAGGTGGTGGATTCACCGTCCCTGGAGGTGTTTGAAGAAAGGCTGGATGTGGCACTTAGTCGATATGACAGTGTTGGGTCATAGTCTGGACTTGATCTGAGAGGTCTTTTCCAGCCTTAGTAATTCTATGATTCTGTAAAATGAAAATAATAAAATTGGATATATCAAATATATACAAAACCAATATTGAACCCAACACTCCCTGATGGCAGTTATGTCACTGTCACCACTGATGTTGTGGAGCAGTCATTGGGGAAGTCCCAGACTGGACTCAGAAGCAAATGGGAACCAGATTCGGAAGCTGGATTCTAGAACTTGATTCAGGAACACACAGATTGGGATTGAAGGCAGCATGGATGGCAGTCCTCCTCAGATTACAGCCATTGAAGAAGGAAGCTTGACCCTTCATGATCCCTTAGCTTTATACTGGATTAGATGTATAAGTACTGGGATCCCTTGCTGGTCAGTTTGGGGTCACCTCTCCTGGCTGCCCCTCCCTGCATGTGCCGCATTTTACTTTCTGCACTCCCACCATGGTAGACAAGATCCAGCAGTGGCCTTGGTCTGCACACCAAGCCTTGGTACTAACTCTAAACGTCAATCATTATCACTGCTGGGAGCTGACACTGTCTGCAGAAAAATATCACTAACTTCAGACAGTGCAGTTAGTTAGAAGAGACTGAACTGAAAAGTAAAATCACTGAACGTAGGGCAAACTTTGGCCTGTTCAGGAGACTGATTGACAGAGCCTTGAAGGGCAAAGGAATCCATGAAGACTGGACATACAACAAAAAGGAAGTCTTAAAGGCACAGGAAGCAGGCCATCCCATGTCCTGAAAGATGAGTTGGTGGGGAAGAGACCAGCCTGGCTAAACAGAGAGCTTTGGCTCGAACTCAGGAACAAAAGGAGAGTTCACGGCCTTTGGAAGAAGGGGCAAGTAACTCCAGAGGACTACAAGGACATCATGTGGTTATGCAGGGAGAAAAATGGAAGGGCCAAAGCCCACCTAGAACTTAATCTGTCTACTGACATAGAAAACAATAAAAATATTCCTATAAATACATGAGCAACAAAAGGAGGGCTAAGGAGAATCTCCATCCTTTATTTGATGCAGGGGGAAACATAGTGACCAGGGTTGAGGAAAAGGCTGAGGTACTTCTTTGCCTCTGTCTGCAACAGTAAGACCAGTTGTTCTCAGGGTATCCAGCCCCCTGAACTGGAAGATAGGAACAGGGAGCAGAATGAAGCCCCCCATAGTCCATGGGGAAATGGTTAGTGATCTGATACACCACTTAGACATACACAATTTCTATGGGTCTGAATGGGATCCACCCAAGGGTACTGAGGGAACTGGCAGAAGTGCTCACCAAGACACTTTTTATTGCAGTCTTGGCTAACTGATGAGATCTCTGTTGACTGGAGGTTAGCAACTGTGTTGCTCATCTACAAAAAGAAGGGCCAGAAAGAGGATCCAAAGAACTATAGGCCTGTCAGCCTGACCTCAGTGCCAAGGAAGGTTATGGATGGAGCAGACCACCCTGGATGCCAGCACATGGCATGTGTAGGACAACCTGGTGATCAGGCCCAGTCAGCATGGTCTTTTCCAACCTAAATGATTCTGTGATGCTAGTTGTCAGCAATCTCCATCTTTTCAAAAATCTAGACCTTATTCATGCTGACGTAATTTTCTTTTTGATAAGCCAATGATTGGTATTAGATGAAAGCTAACTGACTCTTGTGATAATTCTTCTATAATTAAACAAGATGTGCTGGACAATATTTCAGGAGTTATATGTCTCAGATTACCTTGTAAATATACGCAGAGAAAATGATGATGTGGTCTTCAGAAGATGATAAATGAATCCAAGATAATGTTGATGTAATTTTGTCGTAACATTGAAATACTTGAAAATTGTAAAGATTTTCTTCTTGCTGAGTCTGCATGTAGTAATGAATGCATCATTTTCTTTTACGCATGCAACATTTAGAAAGGTCATTGTAGTGTTTAATGGACAATGTAATTAAGGAAAAATCATATAATTCAGCAGTTACTTTCTTGTATGCACCTTGAAGTTCTAAGAAAAAATGCATCAGTAATGAAACTTGGTTTTCCTTCTTGATTTCACAAGCTTAAAATACATCTGACTACCAATGTAGGGCTTGAAAGATGCTGCAATAATACACGGAATTGTCTTACAATCCACACTTTTGATCACTCTGCAATTACAGCAACAAAATATTTGGTACCTGTTATCCTCAAACAGTAGACCTTTTGTTTAGATTAAAGCCACTGGCATAACACAGAGCCCCTGTTTCAGCAAGTATATGTGGATGATCATGAGTTCCACTTCAGTATTGGCCACTTGCCCCTATTAGCTTTCTATGTTCAAATAAATACCTAAAGCTGTGATAATTAGGTGGCTTATCCCTGCTAATGCTGCAGCTCTGGATTAACAGGTTAGGTGGGGTAATGACTAGAAATGCTGACAAGGCCTTCACTGTCACTTTGCTAATGAATACCATAATTGTGGCCAGAAGATAAGAAACCTAATGAAAGAGGAGGCAGAAGTGAAAAAGCCAAAGCCAAATCACCGTAAGAATCTCCAGGAAGGCTTAGGTGCATTAATCACCCACCATATGAACTATACCGCAAAGATGAGCTGTGCAAATGAAGGAGTATTCGGGATTTCATGGTTGTGAAGGTTTATCTGCGGATTATCATCTGATCAGGCACTCCTATGCAGTCCCACAATATCCTCTTATCTTGGGCTAATCCACTTGCTTCTTTCATGCTTCATGTTTCCCACATGGAAAATCATGGAGTTCTTCACGGGTTGTTCTATGAAGGTTCATTAAAGCTTTATCCAGACAGTCATAGACTTTTGAAGGAATTCTGGGTCTCTGGGAAGTGGTCAAATTATGCTGGGTTTTGATCTGAAGGCAGTAAAAAGCTACAAAATGTTTATTAACAGTGATGCCAAGTGGTCTGGGTCAACCAGGAACAAGCAGCTCAATTGAACAAGTGCTCAGTATAAGGAGAAGTGTTCATGCAGAAAGCAATGAAGTTGACAGCCGTCCTATCTGACCTGCTTTTTTGTTCAGAACAAAGGTTATTGAGTCTTGCCTTGTGTATCCAGATTGTTGAAGTCTTTTGAGAACCCAGTTCCAATTGTGAATGAATGGAATGTGATGAGACTACGTGAGTATGTGAGTCTAAGTTATGGGAAACTTGCTTGATTTCAGGAAAGCACAACAAACCACAAATGAAAGTGACAGTCATCAAAAAGTTCTTGAGATCAAAAAGAGCAGAAAAGCCAGCGGGGCAACTGCAGGAAATTGGAGACATTCATAAACAGATGCCAACAAAAAAAAAAGGAGGGAGAACCTTACTGCAGGGGGGGCTTCTGTGGAGGTGAAAATTATAAGAAACAGAATGAAAAAAGAGACAGTCTTCTGTGCTGAGGAGGAAAAATAGGTCTGGCTATTTGAAACCAAATATTTGCTTGGGATCTGTAGACTTTCTAGGGAAATTGTGCCACCACGGACAGTTATGAGTCCCTAGAGGGAGGCAACTTTTGGTTTTGGAAGGTAGAAATTCCCTAATGAAATGGCTGCTTTAGATTTGAGGGAGGAATTCACTGTGACTCCAAAAAGAACAGATAATTAGGATGAAAACAATCATGGGGATGTACTTCATTGCCTTAAAGAGAAGAAAGTGCAAGACAACTTAAGTTTATGGAATTGGTGAAGACTTCATTCATTCTGAAGAAGTCAGTGGCAAACTCTTCAGAATGAAGAAGTATGTTTAAATATGATTGTGGCTACAACAAGAGGTCTTCTGGGACCCAAAAATGAGGAAAGAATTGGACAGAGTGCAAAATGAAGGATGCATACTAGATGAATATATGAAAAACGCAAGAATGAAGGGATCATGTCAGAACTGCTGCACAGAATGGAGTTTCTGTTAGCAAGGGATGATAAAGGGAAGAGGAAAAGGTTATACAGGCCTACTGGGAATAACAGAAAAGCAAGCCCAGACATGGGACAGGAAAACTAAGGTTTCCTAGAACTAGGTTTTGGTAATCAGGACTGGACTGACAATCCTTCATCTTGCCTCAAAAGAGGATTGGGCTTGGAGGGTCCTTGTAACTTCCTTTACAGCTCACCTTTCTCTGATCTATGTGACAAGGCAAATCAGGATTTTTGCTATTGAATCATAAAGCAGCAGTAATTATACCACCATACTTTTTACAGATGAAGTCTTAAATGACTTTTAAAAAGATTTATTTGATTCTGAAGATAGCACTCCTTTAACTGAATAGTAAATTTCTGAAAGAATAAATCAGTACTCTCAGTAAAAGACTCACATTTTTGAGGGAGGGCAGGACTCAGTTTTGAACAGAAAATACTGATCAGGTCGAATATGAATGTGAATTAATGACTGTTGCTGCTTGTCAGCAGTTGTGTGACAACTGGCTGCCATTCACCCATTTCCAAATGTGCTTCAGAGCATAAAGTCCTGATGGTGCCCAGATTGAATTCACTGTGGGAGAAATTGTGTGCCCCAAGCCTTGAGTTCCTGCTACTGACGTAACTGGGTTATTTAATTCTGCTTATGCACACATTGCTGCAGCATTTAATCTTTTCCATGGCTTCCTTTAACAAACAACTTTTCTCAGTTACTAGGAGGAAAACCAATAGTAAATGGCTTGCCTTTTGTGTGCCTTTCCAGTTTTCAGTCATCTGTAATATACAAAATTATGTCTGTATTAGCTCTTCTCTTTGCGTCTATTCTGATTCTTTGAAGAGGCATCTTTCCTGTCTTCTTGGAAGCCTTTGGGTCTAAATGTCTAAATATGTCTAATCTCGTAATTAAATGAGCAAGATTTTAATTCATAACTAGTCATAAAATTAGTTTCTCAACAGAATGTGAGCTTGATTTTTGGATCTTTCACCCCATATAGACCCCCAGCTTAGAATTTCATTTTGCAGACTCATATTTAATCAACCTCTCTTTAGTACTAACTCTGGTCTACATAATATCCCTCTTACAAACACCAGTCAAACAGTAACATTCCGCAAGTGTTGCTGTAAGAGCCCAACTGCTGATGTCTCAAAACTTATGTGGGGATAAGATCTGGACAGAGAATAAGCAAGACCCATCTAGAGGGAGGAGGTATCAATGGCTCTTAATAGTCCTCAGTGGCTCTGCCATCCTCCCTTGACTCCTTGCAGATAAATTAACAATAGGAAGAGGTAAATTCTGTATAGGCGGGACTGTCTTTGTCCTGACTTGATTTCTTCTGCTAGCCTCTGTGACTTCACCAAGGGGATATATATAGCAGAAACAACACCAGAAGTTGTGCCTTAAAGTAATTCATGAAGAAAATAACACCTATTGCCAAAACACCTTTAACCACACTGTTTATTGATTGTTCTTAGGGAAAAACAATAAATTGTTTTGTATTGTTCCCCCAAGTCTTTGTCGTGACTTAAACACCTCTGTGGTCCTGCCGTGCAGGGATAACCTCTTTTGAAGGATCATAATGATTCAACTCCCTTGTTGTCCACCAAGTGGGATGAGACAGGTGCCTGTCCTGTTAAGGATAAGTTTGACATTTGCCTGCCAGAGCCCCAAAGACTTTCAGTGAAGCAGCTTTGCAAAGTCAACATTCGCCTGTTTCAGAGCCCCACCGAGGACTTTTACTGAGACAGTTTCACAAAGTTAAGAATTTAATTTATTAAAGTGACAGACACAATAGGTTAGGGATTGCCACTGATAAGTGCACTAACTGCAAAAAACAAGGTCATATTAATAATTCCCAGATAACATCTGACAAAGTCAAGAGGCACAAGTCTTTGCAATAGGGCTAATATATAATAGTAATGTTAGCAAAAGTTATGCCATATATTGAAGGTTCAATTCTTACCAAGAAGGCATCCCTGTCTTGGGTGGAGAAAGAGGAATACAGCCCATCTACTGTCTCTGGTAGATCTTCAGTCCCTCACCTCTAAGAAGTATCCCCACATGTGTTTTTTTATATCCTAATCCCATTTTTCCCTGCCTTCTATGTGACATATAGCATGATTTGGGTGGAGAGTTGAGTAACGTAGTCATATATGTTTAGCGTTAGGGGTGTACACTTCAATATCCATTTTGCAGATAATTAGGCAAAGGTCTTCTCTTGGGCACTATAGCCTTCCAAATCTGTGTCAAAATTACTTGCTTTTGTTTTTTCAGCTGAAGCAGGACCATCTTCTCTTCACGAGGTTCCCTCCTTGGGCCATTTGGCATTCCAGCTCAGTGCATCTTCACCCCCAGAGATAGCACAAGAATCTCATGGTTGCACACATCATAACCTTTCTCCTGAAATGCACTAAATTAGCCTGCATTCCTGTTACACAACAAGATGGGCAGTTATCCCATGGTGCCTCTGCAAGGCAACTTTGATTCTGCTGCAGTTTTGCCTTATAAACCTCTTGTCGAATGCTCATCCTTCCCCTCTTCATACAACAAGACCTGCAGCTTCTCTCACTCTCAAAGCTTTGTTATCAAGTAGGAAGTTTTCTTTAAAAGTTTGGGGTTTAGGGGCAGGGGTTATGTTTGGGAATACGGTGGAGGTTTTGTTACATTTTTTTTTTTTCTTTCTTTTTACGAAAGCTTCTTGTCATTTTCTGGCTTCAATATTTTGCAAGAAAATCAGCATTTAATTAATTTTTACTTAAGATCTCCAAGCACAAGAAGCTTAAGTAATTGAACCTCTACTTCAAGAAACAAGATCAAATGAAGTTTTTTATTTGGAATAGGCTAATGGCATATAGAATTTGGAATATAGCCTATGTAATGCAGAATCTTCTAAGTATTTGAGTTCCTGGGTGAAGTGCTTTGGATGTGTAAAGCCATTCTTCAGAATTAAAAAACTATGAAAGCATCCCAAGTAGATATACTGGAGCTGTGACCTGATTTATATAAATGAAGAAGCCTAAAATAGATGCAATCATTGTATCAGCTTAATTATATGAGATATGTAGTTATTTAAGTGTACATCTTCACACATGCAGGTGTATCATATACACACATATTTTACTCAACCTTTTAGAAGATATTTACAAATGTTGGTGATTAAATGGAATGGCAAAATGTAAGTGCTACACAGCAAGGATGGTAATTAGTTCAATAAACTTCAATATCAAAGTGGGGTAATCTGAGAATGGCCTGAGTGCTTGAGACAATTCCTCTCTTCACTGCATCAGAATTCTTCTTTTCATTACAACAAAATTACAAACAAACTTCTCCAAAATGTAGCTTATATATTGTGTTTCATTGGGGTTTTTAAGTGTGAGAAGACAGAAGTGTTTCATACTGTTAAGGTGAATCAAAGGAAAGGCAAAGAATACCTGAAAAGACATTTAATGTATTTTAGCTTACAGTCCAATTGCCAGGTTTACTTGGAAATTGTCAGAAAAATAATTCTATCCTCAGAGAGTAAGTTCTATAAAGCTGATGAAGATGCACTTTGTTATCTATCAGTAACACAGGAGTTTACTCCCTGTGGCAAGAACAAAACTGAGTTCAGGCTCAGCTAGACAGATAGCAAGGGTACCTTCTAAGTGAAACCTCCATGGCAGTAGACTTATCTGGGTGTCCAAGGAGAATTTTTTTTTTTTCCTTATTAGACACAGTTGATTTCTGCCCTGCCAGTGTGGGTTGTGCTTTGAACCACATGATTTCACAGTCTCTATCTAGTATCCCATTGCCTCATATTCTCTGGACATTCTTAGTTCTCTGAGATTACTTTATAAATTAAACTCCCAACTAGGGCTTTAGCCAAGCCTGCACCAACATTACAAGTTTCTCATTGTAGCTCTTCTTCCACAGTTTTCCAGATTCTTCTAAGTATCTCACACAGAGACTCCCATGGCCATCTAATTTATTTCTTACTTTATAATAACCTCTCCTAAATGCCTTTAATTTCAATTGCTATTTGATCTAGAATTATTACCACTTCACCAAGATAGTATCCTGGAGCCCTGAGGCTAAGATCCGTCAAAACCAATCATTGAATACCATTTGTTTTGCTACTGACTGTTGTACCACAAAAGACATTACCAGTGTTATTTGAAGTGAACTGTATATCAGACTTATTGCATCCATTCTACTTTCCTCTGCTAAAGCTTTTTAAATAGACATAACTAACTGCTAAATACTTTCTACAAGGCAACTTTAAGAGGCAAGACTTAGGCAAGACTTTCTACTTGATGGCTTTTCAGTGTTTCCCATTGTTGGGAGATGCAGATGAAGTCTCTGTTTAGAAGTTCACCAGTTAGTCATCGTATTTTTTACCATTTTCATTAAAGCTGGAGGCTTCATTTTACCCATAGCAACACAACTGTTTTCTCTCAGCCTCTACTGGGCCTTTTTAACTGTATTTGTTGATTTCTGGTGGGCTAATGGTATCTCTAGCTGTGTTCTGAAAAAGAGTATTCACAGAAAATAGGCTTGTCCAAAGGAACAGAGTGCTTGTTCCTCATTGCTAATGGGACAGAGCTGTCCAGTGGCTGTTTGTTTGCTCTTCTGCTTAACTAAAACAATTACTATATTTGGGGTCATAAGGGGTCCTTTTGCCTTCTTCAGTAGTATGAAGGACAGGCCATTTTCTGAGACTCTGGGACTTGTAGTAACACCATGTCCTTTGCAGGGTTCAAGGCCACTGGCAGTATCTCAGTTCCTTGTGACCCTTTCCTCTGGTGTACTATGTCTGTGGCTTTTGAGGATGATGTTTGATTCCAAGCTGTTTGACACCAAGTTGTCTGGTGTCCTGTGTCTGGAGATAATGGATAAACCAATGGTCCTGGCAAGTGTGCTCTGGTGAAAAACTTGAGCTTAAAAATCACCTCTTACACACATGGACTAATAACCCAAGAAACAAGAGGGTGTGAAGCAATTTCTTCCTGGCTGTTTGGTGTCTCAGCACAAATGGCTGATGAGCCAAAGGCAGGAATGCAATCACCTGACCAACTGTAGGTAGCTATGTAGGTGAAACTATCAATATATTTAAATGAGAAAAGGCAGAGATGATTTCCAGGAGTTCTGGGCCCAGTGAAGCCCTACCTTGCTGCATATTTGTGCCTCACACAAGCCTGTCTGAGTTTTCTGATATTGGTAAACAGTCGAGTTTACACTGCCTTTCTTCCAGGTGAACATGTTTTCTGCTTGGCTGCCTGTTTTCCATAGCATTTATAGACACTTTGTATTCCACTTCTCCATAAAATCTGGTAGAGTTTGAGCAACTGATTCCAAAGTTATGAGAAAGGGAAAACTGACAGAGTAGAGTCACAGGAGGCCTGATTCCTGGAGAAAAGGATAACTGGAAAACTACAAGGAAATACTTGGGTGTCATTTGGTTATGCAGGCCCAGGTTCTTACCTATGTACATAGAATGGTAACTTATAGAGAATTGTACAGTTCAGGTCTGTGGAAGAACCTTTTCTGTTTGCTTGGTTGAGGTGGTGAGGACCACCCTGGTGACCTATAGTGTTCCATACTGGCTGAGTAAAAATAGGGATATTTGAATAAGTATACATTTGGGATATCATTTATGTGATTTAACATGTCAGAGTGTTGTCTGTGGTTGTATTACTTGGTGTTACTTGAAAATGTTAACATCTTGTTCCTTGCTTTCTGAGATTTTGTGTGATGTTGGCCTCCATACTCTGCCTGTTGATCTCCAGAAAAGAGGCAGTGGTCCAGTGGCTGAGACACGCAGTGCCTGCAGCTCTGAATGAATTCATGTGATCATAGATTGCTCCAGAAAGTCATGTATTTGTACAAAAAGGGCAGTACTACGCATCCTTTCCTGCCCCATTTCTAGTGCTAGCCATTGGTAGCCCTTTTCCCATTCTTTAGAACTTGTTTTGAATGAATAAACCTCAAAACTGTGAAAAATCCAGAAAAAATCCAGCTACCTTGGACAGTCTACAAAGGCCCAGAGTCTTAAAAACCCCTGAAGGTAATACTGCTCAAAAGTATGTAAGGTTTAAGATACTAAAGCAGGATCAGGGCACAAGTTTGGCCTGAAGTAGTCCAGTATTTTAAACTACTGCTTCACAGCTTCTAGCAACCTCTTGCTAAGGACAGCAGCCCTTCTGCATCTGATTGAGGTATTCAGCTGCAGGTAGACTGGAGTGCTCCCAACAAATAATCAGCATTGTATTTCAGTTTCCACTGAAAATTAGTTTCTTCCTCTTCACGTGCTCCCTCTTGCCACTGAGAAGATTTAGTATTCTTTGAGAGAATTCTTTGAGAGGGGGGAAATTAAATTACTTCAAGAAAGAAGATTGATGGGCCTGAGCATAAAAAAGAAAAAAAAATTAAAAAAAAAAAAAATTGAAATTCTTAGCTGTTCTCCAAGGTGATTAAATTCTAATTGCAGGAAGTGCCTTGTATGGAACCTTCAGGCTGTGGTAGAATGGGCTGCAAGCTCCAAAAGGGACCCATGTAGCTGTAGCATGTATATGCATTGCTTTAGGCAGCTGTGTATTGAGTGGGCACAACTGAATAATGGAAAGGGCTGACATTGTAACGATTCCTGCTCTCTCTCATTATTCCTAAACAATAAGAGACACCCCTGAGGTGTCTCCTGATTTATTGTTTCATTACAGCTGCAGAGAAGGTGGCTAGCTACCTTTCATCTAGCTCTACTCAGTTACAGAGATAGCATCCTTAGCTATCTCCATTTTCCTGAGATACCTGCCTATGGAGCAGTTCAGGGGCTTTCTTCTTTCAGGGCCACAACTTCCTGGAGCCAGACCACAGTATGAGCTAGTCTGGAGTGAAATCAGCACTGCAAATTTACCCATCAAAGCCAACCTGCTAGACAGTCAAACCAAGCCTACAACTTGCAGGAGTGACCAGAGTTCCTGAGTGCCTAAAGTCCATGATTATTCCCTACTTCAGCCTTGGGTTTATTTAACAGAAAAATAGGCTGAGGTTTACCACTTTCATGAGGAGTGTCAGAACAGTTCTACCAGTTCAATATTCCAGTCTGTTTTAATGCTTTCATTTCTGCTCTGATGAACACAGGATGGTCAGAACAACTGTCCAACATAGTCTCTATTTGCACCAGAACAATAAGGAAACCCACAGGAGCAAACAAGGAGATAGACATATCTGAACCTAATTTATCCTAAAGATACATATTTTTGTAGGAGTTATGTTCTTAATTTTGCAAAAGGTCTGAAACATTACTAATTCTGCTTTCGGCAAAAGCAAACCTAACGTTGCTGATATTCTAGTTTGCCTACAAACAATTAGGAGAAGGTGAGGGTCACTGGATCATTCCCAATAATACCCATTAATTTCTATGGCTTTTTAAGGCCTATATATTTATTTCCTCTGGTTGTTGCAGTGCACAAACTAGAACAATAAATGTTTCTGGCAGTTTATACAAGGATCAAGCAACCAAACCTAGTTTTGAGTTTTACAAACTATTCTTTTCTGTTGGAATAACCTGCCACAAACAGTTTATGATATAAGATATCAAGAGGAAATAACATGTTTTGTCATTCTTTTTCAAATGGATAATGAATTTTAATTCCATGAATTTTAACTACATGACAATATTTGGGCTTTCTTCCTTTGCAGCATGCTTGGAACTAAATGGTCTGTATAAGGATGGGAGCTGCAGACTTCTTTTGAATAGTGTCATACACAAAGTTACCTGTGGTAGTTAGAAAGGTGGGAGTAGTTAGAAAGGTGGGAGTTAGGGCCCGGCGTTCGGAAGATGCCGCGCTGTACG
>WTSP01136435.1:0-11965 GCA_025331215.1 Actenoides lindsayi | reverse complement strand
CCCCCCGAAACAATAAAAGGAATTCTACCCAAGCCCTGAATGGATTTTGTGGTGATAATTCAGGAATACTTCTGTCTTTCTGTTCCAAAACACTGGTGGGGCCTTCCTGATTCTAACAAGGTTCGTTTTACTGTGGCTGGTACCTGTCACAGATGAGCATCCATAACTGCCTTGAGAATGAAGGCTTTATGATGAGAGATGTTTGAGCAAAGTTATGGTTCACCTAGTTCAAATGGTTCACAAAGTTCAAAGCTTTTTAAACTAAAAGTGATTTTATTTCTTTTTATTCCTGGCCAGTTCTCTATTGTTCTGCTTTTTTTAGAAAGGTGGGAAGAAGGTGATGACTCTGTTACGAGCATCTAGTTGCATACAGGAGGTTTGTGCCCCATTTTGTAAGTACATAGCTTCCTGGAGATTCCTTGAGAGCAGGAGCTCTCTTAACTCCCAATCTGCCATTTGATAGACTTACATGGTAAGCTTCAAATGAATCTGGTGGATGACTAGCAAACTTAGCAAACACCCTCCAGTCATCAGCAGCCCAAAGCAGATAACCTTGAGATAAAGATTATTGTTCTACTGATGTTCTACTGACAGACCAACGACGACAAAGCATCGTGGCCAGCTTGTCCTTGCCACCTGCCAGCTTGAGTCTTGCTCGGTGGCTCCAGTGTGTAGGTGTGGAGCAGTGCAAAGGAGAGTGGCACTACTTCTCTGCCTGCCTGCTCTGCAGCCTGGTTTCATTGCAGGATTCAGTTTTTCAGTGGATACGAGTGGTTTGTCCCAAGTTATACCTGATCCTGTTTTCCTTCTTTAGTCCGAAGTTTCTTAGGAAAAAAAAAAATAGTGAAACCAGAAAAATGAAGACGTGAGAGGGAGGGCAGGATTGCAGGAATGGTAACTATTCTTTTTTTCTAAGATTGCTTGCCTTGTGTTGGTACATCAGCGAGGAATTTGCTTTTGAATGCAATGGTACTTCCCTAACCTTGTGCACTGATTTCATTAGAAGCTAATGACAAGATAGTATGTAGGAGACAAGGATGAAGTGACATCAGTGTGACACACCAGAATGCTTACTCAAGGGTTTTCTTTTCATTACATGACAAGCTGTAACCAAACATGCTGAAGTGTCTTAGTACTGAAAAATACTACTGGGTTCTGTTATAATGCATTTTATTATGATCAAGTGATGCCAACACTGAGAAGCTTGAATATTGTGTGTTCTTATCAGTAATGTTCCAGAGATGAGAAAGAATACAGATTCACTGATACAGGGTGTAAGACATTACTGTGACTGCCCATACTTAATTATTTATTGTGGGATTTATTTTATCGTGTCTAGAATTCTAAATGGGGACAGAAGGGAAAATAAGTAATCATACAATCCTTTTTTATACATAGTATAAACTAAATATATTTTAAATTATTGAAATGCATTGTGAATAAATTGAAACTAAAGCCATTTTATTTTCAGCTTCTGCTTCAATAGTAAATGCATCCTACTGTAAAAGGTAAAGGTGTTGTTTATGTAAGAGGGGACTTGATATATCAAGCTTTTGTTTCTCTGGTTGTGATATGATGTGATACAATACGATATGATATGCTGAGTTATATTCTCTGCCCCTTTTCACTTTCTAAATTGCATTCAGAAAATGTGGGTGATAAAGTGATAGTTCCCTTAGCTAGAATGGCTCTAGAAGCAAAGGCTGCTCAGTCCATCCGGGGTACATTACTGAACCCCAGTACCCTTTCCACATGTCTTGTCTTGATGGGCTGC
Source organism: Actenoides lindsayi (assembly GCA_025331215.1). Classification (NCBI taxonomy): domain Eukaryota; kingdom Metazoa; phylum Chordata; class Aves; order Coraciiformes; family Alcedinidae; genus Actenoides; species Actenoides lindsayi. The sequence continues at coordinate 10,191 of WTSP01136435.1, read as the reverse complement.
TCTGGTTTTGCAGAGTTTGTAGCAGATTTGTCAGCATGTCATAGCCAAACCCAGAAGTTATCTATGATATGCAAAGTGGAAAATAAAGAAGAAGGTTTCCAGAGATGTCTTAATGTGAGAGGAATTATATTGCTACCAGCAAAAGCACTTTCTGTGTTCTTGACAAGGAATATTCTAGATCTTTAATGAAGTTCTTTATTTGTGTTATCTGTTCATGTTTTAATAATTAACTGTTATTGCATTTAGGAATGTAATCTGCTTAAAGACAAAAGGTTTCTTAGACTGAGAGAGGATCTTGTACTAACTGATATGACTGCAAAAGGAGTGGAGGGAATTACTTATGCAAAATCAGATATTATTGCCTGGGAAAACAATATAACATTTACATAAAAGTCATTAGTCTTCAGTAGTAGTAGTGCAATTCTATGGATTTTCTATCATTTCTTCATCTAAATCCCAAAGTTTGACATGATGATTCTCTGTACTCGTGAGGAATGTTGAACTGAAATACCCAAGAAAATAATTTTCTTCAATTATAGTCATCCTTCCTAACATATGAAGTTATAGCAGAATTACTAACAATCTGTTAATAGCTTTGTGTCTTCCATGTTTAGAAGCATATTCCTTTTCAAATTCAGAGCTCAGGAACCCAGCTATTACCCAGTTACTCTTTATTTAGTGCTCTGGTCAGCAGCTGCTAATTCCTAGTCAAATGATGTTGGTTATGAGCAGAGGGTGAAAATCGGAGGTGGAAGTCACTGGCCTAGAAGTTGTATCAACTCTTGTAAGTTCTTGGAACGTGAGTGCTCCAACAGAGCCCCAGCGTGCATCCAGGTGAGAAACAGTGCTTCAGGAGGCTGAAATGTGAGAAGTTGATCCAAACACTTGATTAACACTGAGTTGAAGTTGCCAGCCCCTATTTCCCACTGACCCCAAAAGGATGAGCAGTACAGACCCATTCTGTCACCTGCTGGAGCTTCTCCTGCTTTAGTGGCTGGAAAGCTGCTGGGCAGAAAGGGACCCGGGGCTGTTGATCAACACCCAGCTGAACGTGAGGCAGCAGTGTGCCCAGCTGGCCAAGAAGGCCAATGGCATCCTGGCCTGGATCAGAACTACTGTCTCCAGCAGGAGTAGGGAAGTGATTGTTCCACCGTACTCGGCACTGCTGAGGCCTGACCTTGAGCACTGGGTTCAGTTTTGGGCGCTGCAGTATAAGAAAAACACCAAGGGGCTGGAGCAGGTCCAGAGAAGGGCAACGAAGCTGGTGAAGAGCCTTGAGAATCAGTCTTATGAGGAGTGGCTGAGGGACCTGGGGCTGTTTAGTCTGAAGAAAAGGAGGCTGAGGGGAGACCTTACTGCTCTCTACGACTACCTGAAAGGAGGTTATAGAGAGGTGGATGTTGGTGTCTTCTCACAAGTCACAGCTGGTAGGAAAGAGGAAATGGCATCAAGCTTACACCAGGGGAGGTTTATTTTGCACATCAGGAAAAACTTCTATACCAAAAGGGTTATCAAAGACTGGAACAGGCTGCCCAGAGAGGTGGTTGAATCACAATCCCTGGATGTATTTAAAAATGTCTAGATATGGTGCTCAAGGATATGGTGTAGTAGTGGCCCTGGTAGAGTTAGGTAATGGTTGGACCTGATGATCTTAAAGGTCTTTTCCAACCATAGTGATTCTGTGTTTCTTTTCTCAATCCCTCTCAACTCTTATTTTATTCACCCAGGAACTCTAGATGTTGTGTTCTGCCTGGGCTTCCAGCACAAATAGAAACAGTTCCAGTGTTGTGGAATTTTTCCAACAAACCACTGCTATGACAACAAACTTGGAATAATTACTAACAGAAACAAGCTGTTTGCAAAAGGCTTCCTTAATGTCACAGAAAGTACTCATGTTTTCTCTTCAATTATTTCCATGCATCAGAAAAAGGCAGCAGGGAGTTACAGAAGCCTGGAAGCCCTATCACCACCATGCTGCTCCTGAAAAGAGATAATTATTCAAACAGTAAAGGGTGATGGTGAAGGTGCTTTCTTGTTCCTGACTGAAAAAGGAAATAATGGAAAGATGGTAGCAGAGTTGAGACGGTGAACTGATGAGCAGAGGAGCTACAAACTGACCAAAAGGCTATTTTTTAGATTTTCCTTTTTTATTAACTGAATAATTGTCTACTACATAGAATAAGTATTTCACAGGAAAGCTTTACTTGCATGGAAAATAATATTGTTCAGATATTTCTAGTCACATAACAATGCCTTCTCCTTTCCCTTTCTAGTCCATAATGCTTTTGTTAGATCTTTTGGGGAGATTTTTGGTCAGTGCTACATTCAAACACAGCAGCCCAAACAAGCAGAAAAATCAAAAAGATTTGACTCTCTCTGACTTGCACAGAGAACTCCCTTTAGACAGCTTAAGGAGACCTAAATTTTTGCTTGAAAGGTCCAATGACTGGTGCAATACTTGGATCATGTCTTTCTTTTCCTTTTTTGGTTTAGCAGTTGCTTAGTTGCTGGACTCCTTGCACCGACATTTTTAACTGTTGCAAGGTGGAAATATTACTCTACACATTTTTAGAGATTAATATTGTCCCTTGGCATTAAACCCTGTCGTTTTTTGCCTGCAGAAAAAGGATATGGTTGCATAATCAGACAAAATGCAGTACACGCTCCTAGGACTGGTCGGGACAGACTGGATAGCTGGGCAATGAAGTTCAACAAGATTAGGTGTAGAGTCCTACACCTGGGGAGGAGGAAAGGAAAAGATTGGGGGAGAGAGAGAGTAAGAAGATAGAAAGATCTCACCACCCGTAGATCCAGCAACATCTCACAGGATCAATCCAAGTCTGGAGTTCTTTGGTGGTGGGTGCACAGCGATCAATATTTTACTGTCTCTTTATACACTTGGGATGTGGGTGGCACCCCCAATTTCCATAGGAAATGTAGAGGCGGTCCTAATTTGCATAAGCCACTTCTGGTGCAGTATCTGCTGTAAACCTCCCCTTGGTGCAGTCACAGTGGCTAGCAGAAGAAATTATCTCAGGGAAAGGACACTGTCCTGCCCATGCAGAACTTACCTCTTCCTATTAGGAATTCTTCAATCAGCCAGAGGAAGATGACAGAGCCATTGAGGACTACTGATAGCCATGGATACCTCCTCCCTCCAGGGAGGCCTTGCTCATTCTCTGTCCAGATCTTACCACCACACAAGGTCTAAGACCTCAGTAGTTGGTCTCTTACAGAAGTTTCTTCAAATTTGTTAACATGTTGATCAGGACAGTGGACAACATTTCAGCCAAAGGTGGGCTGGTACCCTGAACAGTGTTACATGGTCCAAAACAGAAAATGTGTGTGCATGGAGGAGTCAGTGATCCATGTAAGAGCTGATATGAGTAGGTTCAGGCCTGAGCTGTGCTGCATGTACCACGTGGCTGCAGGACAACCTTGAGCCAGGTTCTCCAGATGGAGAAGCCTGGAGGCTGCTCCCACCTGGCACTTGGCAATGACTCTACCCGCATGTCTCAGCTTAGCTTGAAGACAAACAGCCTGTCCTCTTACAGAATCCTTTTGCTTGACAGCAGAGATGATGAATAGAGCTGTCTACTTCTAAGGACACCTTGTAAAAGCTTCAGTGCTGGCAAATCTCCCCAGAGGCAGGATGGGCATGGCATGCCATGCCATGACTAGAGGCCTGGCTGATGCTGCACAGCTCCAGGTTCCCAGCAACTGAAAAGTCATAAGACTATCTGTGCTATCTCCTTTTACCTTTTATAGTTATTTCCAATAAGCCAAATTTTAATCAATATCCCAGAGTCTGAACACTTTTCTCACTGGGATGTACAAAGAACACTTGCATGGTGACCATGGGTACTTCTCTAACTCTACTAGAAATAGTTCACCTGATTTTAGACAGCATTTGCTATTTTATCTCTCCTTTTTTTTTTTTTTTTTTAAATAGATCTAACATTCTGTTGAGTCATGGAAATCTTGAAACCAAATTCTTCTCCTTGGTCTGTGATTCTGGATGGCAAGCTGTTATTTTTGTGTTTAAAAAAATATCATAATAAAGAAAAGAGTCGTGTAATTTCTGAGTGCACAAGGAGCACATGATTAAACAGCATTAGGAGCCAGGCCTCTGGGTCACATTCTTCTCTTCCAATTGTTGTTGTAAACTACATAAGAGAACATAATTTTTTGGGTTTTTTTTTATGCTGACAGCACTGATGAAAACGTTGATATGGAGGCAATGGTTGATTCCCTGGTGAGTTCCCTCCATGACAGTAAATACTGCCACACCTTGGCTCTTCCCTTTTCAACCATCTGCTGTCATCTTTCACTAGCTGGCTTCCCAGTCAGCCTTGCAATTCTGGTCTTGCAATATAACTCAGCTTTCTCCTCTCTACCATGATCATCAGTTTCCAAGATGAAGGTGATAAGGATATTGACAGCAACCAACAGATTAACGTGATGTAACGTAAGGCTGCAATGTTACTTTTGTATTTTCCATTTCCAATTCTCCACTCCTATTTTAACCTTCCTGAATCAAAAGGTTTTTTGCATACCCTGCAGCTTACAGTTTGATTGGTTTGGAAAATTTCTTCCTCAATAGAAGATTTTCTGTTCTGTAATTGTATAATATATACTTTTTTTGTTTGGTTTTTTTTGTTCATTTTTGCTTGTTTGTTTTTAAATACCACAGAATATATTTTTCTGCAGAAAAATTTGTCTGTTCCTCCCACTCCTTTTGATGGCCCAAAGAAAGATACTATCTCCTGCATTGCCCCTTGCCATGCTTCAAGATCACTAGCTGCTGGGCCTGCAACTTCATACACAAGTTACTTTGGAATTTAGGATAGAAACTCCCTGAATGAAATATGAAAAAAATTTAAGAATTTTGCTTTCTTCTTAGTTACTGTAATTTCCTGGATAATATCTTTATTTCTATTAGCCTTGCTGCCTTCTCCTCCCCCATTACCCTCCTCCAAGGAGATGAAAGGATTAATGAGTTTTTTGTGGCCACAGGTAATTCTTCTGCTCATTCTGATTTCCTATTCCATTGGTCATTTTTACAGCTAAAGAATATTTTGTTAAATGTTTTAATTTACCTTGTGAAACTAAACTGCATCTGACTTTAGCCAGTGCTGGTGGTTATGACTTTAAAAACAGATCTTTATTTACCAGCCAGTCCCATATCCCATATTCCATATGGTTTTTTTGCCAAGACAGATTTCCTACAGGTAAAGTAGGAGAGAGTAAATTTTTTTGGAAGCATGAAAAACAACAAATCATTTTCTTGGTGTTGGTAAGGATGGATTATGTCATAGGAAGTGTGCCTGGCTTTTCTGCTAGAAACCTGCTAGGAGTACAAATTACTTCCTATGCTCTACTGGTGAATAGTTTGTAATTGCAAGATGTTTGATTACCACACTTATGAGTCCAGAGAAATTCATGTAAGATGGATGTCTGCAAGATGCTAAGCTAATTGCTCAGTGTTAAAACCAAGAGTGGGATTGCTCAGTAAAATGGAATTGCACATTCTCAGCACTGCAGGCACATTTGGATGGCCTCGACATCCCTAGTATGATGGTTTGGGATGATAGGTATGGTTTTGACACACCCCCCCTTGAAAAGGGGAGCTGGGGAAAAGGAAAGGAGACCTGTGGGCTGAAATGGAGACAGGTTTAATAATATAATAATAAACCCCTATTATTAATGCCAATATAAAGTACACAAAGTTGCACCCGGCCCACGTAGTGGTCGTGAGCTGTGCACTGCCAGCAGTGAATGCTGGAGGTCAGGCACTGCAAGCACCACAGCTCCAGGGGAAGCATGATGGTCACAGCAAACAGGAGAATAGGCCTCGGGAGCAGAATGACGGGCCAGACCCCACGGGGATGGTGACCATTGTGGAGAAACTGCAACACCTGATTTTGGTGAGAAAAAGTCGGTAAGTCACTTTGGTTTTCTCTGTGGCCAGCCATGGTATGCAGGTCTCCATAGTGACCAAGGTCTTTGGCAGTTTCAAGTTAGCCAGGTGTATTCCATGCCATAAATGTCACGGTCCCTATAAATTAGAAAGTTGGATGGGGACAGTCTCTTCTCCTCAGTGGTTGCCACCCTTGGAGTGTCTCACCTCTCATTTTGTTCCCAAAGCCTATTCTCCTGTTTGCTGTGACTCTCATGTTTTTGCTGGAGCTGTGGTGCCTGCAGAGGATATAACGTGGGCTTCCTTTCCTTTTCCCAGTTCCCCTTCTCAGGTGAAGGGTGAACTGATTAAATGGAGACAAGGTATCAAAATAAACTGGTTTATGCAGGTTTACCTGTATCTAAATAATTAACTGCAATTACATTTCTTGCTATTGTTTCCTGTAGCTTTAGAAGTTTTGTAGGCACAACAACATTCTTCATGTCTTCATCAAAGACAGCTTGAGCAACAAAGCTTAAAGTAGAAACGGCAGAAAAATATACATAAAGGGCTTTAAGATTCGGATAGGTTTTTATGGTTTTTCTTTGGTTATACAAAGTGTGGGGGGTGGGGTTGGGAGGGAGATCAGCTCTAAAGGCGCTCCCCTGCTCCAAATGAAAAGGCTAATGCAGCCACACGCACAGGAGCTGAAGGAGATGGATATATGTGAAAATGGGAAGGCATCAGTATTATAAATTAGGGAATGTGGGTGGTCTTGGAAAAAAAACTAGTGAAGGATGCAGAAAACCAAGTTTGTGGTTACGAAAAGCAATGGTCTAAATTCATTCCAGGCAAATTTTATCCCATTCCTACCTAAGGGAACGCTCTGATTTCCTTCTAAAGCAACAGGACTGGATGATTTATTGCAGGTATATTTCTCCCTTCATTGGTTATACATTTATCAAATAAATAAAGCAGGTGCAGGGGGCCATCCAATGGAAAAAGGACTTCACTGAGATACCAGGTTGGATGTAGCTTTGAGCAACCTGCTCTAGTGGGAGGTGTCCCCCCCCATGGCAGGGTAGTTGGAACTGGATGATTTTTACTGAAACCATTCTATGATAACTTTTCCACCAAAAACCTTTTGGGCAAATGCAGTATGCCAGATGCTACCCCCAAGACCAGTCTCTTCATTTGCACAGAGCAGTCTTCTTTCAACACCTCATCAGCTGCAGAAAAATAATCCACGTCACGCTCGTTGCTCTGCTGCAATTCACTTTCAAAGATGGCAACGGCAAGTTGCGTTAGAGCCCCTCCTGTGCTAATTACAACAGATCATTCTGTTGAGACAAAGTCTGAGACAAAATACTTCTGAATGTTTGTGTAGATTAAAAAAAAAAAAATAAAAAAAGCAATGTGTAGATCTGGTCAGGAGGATGTTTGGAAAACTCCTTCCTTAGCATCACCTTCATTGCTGGAGCTGGTGATTTCCAGTCTGCTTCCAAGTGTTTCTGGTGACTAAATCCAATAATCATGTGGAATGGTGTCAGTGTCTGCTTTCCTCGGACAACTTCTCTGCTCTTCCCTGCAAGTTTTGCCTTGTACATTTCGCTGTCTTACGAAATCCAGCCAATTCAGTTGATATTCCTTCAGCTTTACTGTAACATGGTTTTTCTAAATTCTAATTCTCACCAATCACCAAATAGATGAATGATTGAGTAAGTCTCATTTTACCTTTTCTTTTTGGTGATGTTTTAACAATGTCTTTTATCCCAGAAAGATTTTAATCAGAAACATTTTTTTTTTCCAGTGGTATTAATAATGAACACAGGAGGGAGAAAAATACTGCACAGAGCAGAACTTCTAGCATGACTGTCTCAGCAAGAATTCTTCAAAACTGATTATTTTTTTTTGTTAATCAGTGCTTCTAGAAAAAATGTCACAGGGCAGATTAGGGAGCACCTCACTTGCCTTTATGATAATCAGATCGTTACTGGTGGTGCAAAATAACAATACAGAAACTAGGAAACTTGCATAGCAATTATTTGAGCTAACACAGCGCGTTCCTAAGAAACATCTCCAAACTGAAATAGGGATATCATTTCTGATTGAAAAGAGACTAGCTGGCTGCATCCATCCCGCTGTCTTTGCTGAGCCAGGAATGAATGAATTCTCTCTGCTCCTCCCAACAGCACCGTGCCTAGAGCTGTCAGAACGTGCCCCCAGCCAGCACTGCCTACCCTGCGTTGATGGAGGCTGGTATCTGCAGGGCATCACCTCTCAGCTTTGCTTCTCTGGGACTGCCACGGGGTGGGCAGGATGGTTGAACGTGTTCCCACTTAGTAAATACACTAGTACCAGAAAGTGGAATGAAGGAAGCTCCAGAAGTAGAACGAAAAAATGAGGGTGGGAGGATCAGGACATGCCGGAATTATTCTGCACGGTTTTGGCAAGATGCTTGCGGTTTGTTTGGCAAGTGTGTTTATGGTGCCTTTTTTTACAATAACGAGAACAGCTAATAGTGATAATTCTAGAAGGCTCATGATTGCTGCCTCCTTTGGGAGGCACCTAAGAACTTTCCCCTACCTTACTACCTGTTTTAGTAATTACTCAACAAGTGACAACACAGCCACGAATTGCTCATCTCTGGTTCTGTGCTCCCCACGCTGCCTTTCTTTGAGGAACTCCCAACTACAGCTGTGGCATGCAAATCAGAGAGCTGAGAACCACCAGAACACAGCGAACATAGCGTTTCCAGAACAACCACGAGCTAAAGAACCTCTAAAAAATGTCAGGGCTGCTTAGTAGCTCTTAAGTTTGTAGGTAAACACTCAGGGGCTAAATGGGACTAAACCTGTATGTTCAGGCTTCAGAGCCTCAGTCACATGCGGCAGCCTGGGGAACTTAACCCAAGCCGTCAAAAGTAGCCTGTTGAAGAAGCAAATAAAACAGCTGGTGTCCCTGAGATGATCCTGCCCCCAGCCTCCGGACTCTTGAGCAGATCTTTCTGTTCCAGTTGCATGGTCTCTTCAACTATGGATACGTGCAGCTGCATATACTGCACACACACAAACAAGGCAAAAAGAAAAGAAAGGAAAAAGAGGGAGGAAGGGAGGAAAAGGGAGGAAGGAAAAAGGAGAAGGAAAAAGAAAAAGAGAGAAGAAAAAAAAGCGGCAGCCCAATTTTGCAATCCTTCTTTGGAGGATTTCCCGCCGCTCCCCCCGCGCAGGCCGAGCGCTGGCCGGGGGGGATGGCGGCTCAGGCGCCGGGGCCAGGCGGGGTTTAAAGGCTTTTCCAATAGAAAGCGGCTCTTGCTCAAACTCGTTAACTCTTTTGGCAGCCCGGGTTTAATCAGCACCACCTGCGTGCGGCGGGGTGGGGCGGCAGCTCGGCTCGGCTCGACCCGGCCCTGAGGCGGGGCCGCCGCAGCGGCGCGGGGACACCCAGGTTCGTAGCAGGGGGAGACCGAGACCGAGACGGAGACGGAGACTTCGCCGGCAGGAGCTGCGTGTGCCAACGGGCCCGACTCCGGCAGCGGCACCGGGGCTCAAGGGCTGCCCGGACTTTGTAGGAGGCGGCAGCGGCGGCTGCTCTCGCCACGCTCCGGCCCCGCAAGCCGGGCTGGCGGCAGCAGGTAGGAGGCTGCGGGGTTCTTTTGGGTGCCGGCCGGTCCTGAGGGAACGCGCCGAGCGGACAGGGTCAGCCAGGTTAGAATAATCCGGGGCGGGAGATCGCTAGGGAGGCGCCCATAGTCGCGCTTTGCTCCCGTGTCGCGTTTTTGTGGGTCCGGGAGGTGCTGTCTCCTGGGGTAAAGTGAGCGCTGGGGACAGTTTAGGAGTGGGAGTGACAGGTACCTGGTTTCAGAGGTCAGCATTTCCCTCTGCCAGCCGTGCGTGCGGCGTGGGAGTTCCTTCCCTTCGGAGGGAAACCTCGGCCCCGGGCTGTGCTGGGTCTCCCGGGAGCCCAGCGCCGGGCCATGCCCGGGGCCCCCCCTCCGTCAGCCCGCCCGGGGCCCTTCCCGCGCCCCTACCGAGCAGCAGCCCCGTTCAAGGGCGTGTTTCCAGCAGGAGATAAGAATTTAAATGAAGAATCCTAAAACGCGATCCCCAGCCGTACCTGGTGAGGGATGTCAAGTCAGTCACGGAAAAGTGGCTATCGCGGTAGGCTCGGTGCTGTGGCTACATCCCATCGCGGGGGGGCTAGGCTGGCTCTTCAGCACCACTTGGGGATGGGTCGACACCGAAGGAACGTATGCCTTTGTTTTCCCCTTTTTTTTTTTTTTTTCCCTAGAT
>WTSP01136434.1:0-11988 GCA_025331215.1 Actenoides lindsayi | reverse complement strand
AGGAGGAGGCGGCGGCGGCAGCAGCGCGGCGGGGCGAAGCCATCGGGGGCCCTGGTCCCGGCGCTGCTCCGGTGGAGGAGGCTGCGGGACGGGGCAGGACGGGGCTGGACTGGACGGGGCGGGACGGGGAGGGACGGGACGGGCTCGGAGCCGCCGCCGCCGCCACCGCCGCCGCGCCGGGGCTGGGCGCGCCCCGCCCCCGAGAGGGCTGGGACCGGGAGCGGGGCTGGGACCGGGAGCGGGGCTGGGACCGGGAGCGGGGCTGGGAGCGGGAGCGGGGCCGGGACGCGGAACTCCCCCACCCGCACCCCCTTCCCGGGCTCCCACGGTCCCACAGCCGCCCCCCCCCCCCCGCTCCCCCATGCTCTGGCCTTTTTGGGGTCATCCCCCCCGAGTCGTTTTGGGGACACCCCCCCCCCGGGCCTTTGGGGAGCGCTGCCCCGTTCTCTGGGGATCTCTTCTTGTCCTTTTGGGGACTCCCTCCTGTCCTCTTGGGACCTTCCTGTCCCTTTGGGGACACCACCCTGTCCTTTAGGGGACCCCAGTCCTTTTTGGGACACCATCCTCATTCTTTTGGTGACCACCTCGTCCCTTTGGGGATCTCCCCATCCTTTTAGGGAGACCCTCCCCGTTCTTTTGGGCACCCCCTCCTCCTTTTAGGACCCTCTCCCTGGCCATCTGGGGACTCCCTCCCCCTGGCCTAACCATCTTGTGGGGGGGTGGGCCCATCCTGGATCCCCAGTGCAGGAATCCCCATCCAGCCCGAGCCCCACACAACCCTCTGGGACCCCAGTTCCTGGGCACTGGGGTGTCTCCAGGAGCTCCTGAGCACCCCACGAGGCTCCAAGATTGAGGAACCACAGGGACCCCCTTGCTCTGGCCTTGCAGGGCCCAGCCTAGTGCTGGGAGAACTGGGTTACAGAGGTGCTGGGAAGTGGGAGGTGATTTGTACTGGGGAGGTGGCCCCAACTGGGGAGGACAGAGGAGCTGACCTGGAGTGTGGCCCAGGGGTCCTGGGAGTGCTTGTGCTGGGGCTTTTTGGCTAAAAAGAACAGGGTTTCTGCCAAAAGGAGCTTTGAATTTTGAAAGAAATCCTATTATTTTATTTTTTTTGCCAAAAAAAGAAAAAAGAGGTTTAAAAATGTATATGTTTAGGCCCCCACCCCAAGCAGCAAAGTGCTGAGCGATGTCAGCTGGACACGAGCAGTTTGGACACGCACCCTGGATGTGCTCCCACCTCCTCTTGCCATCAGGCAGCCCAGGGTCACTTCCGGGGGTCCCCCCAGGACTGTCACCCCTCTGGGCCACCCCGGGTGGGTCTGGGGAGACGGGATCTCCCAGCACGGCCTTGGGCAGAGCCTTGAGCGGCCGGTCGGGCCAGGGCCAGGAATCCTTCCTCCCACCATCAGCTTCGCCCACGAGCGCTGGGAGCCAGAAAAGGCACTTTCCTGGAGACCTTGAGGCTCCGGGTGCTGGTGCAGCTGCTGCGGCTGTTGCAGCCGGGATCACAACAACCGCCCACGGGCAGCTACAGCGCTGGGGACTCCCGTGCCAGGATCTGTCACCGCTTACACCGCGCCCGGAGACCGCTCTCCTGTGTGGTTCTCTGCTCCGGGATCTCCAAGCCAAAGCAGGAGGGGATGCTGCGTAAGCATCTTCCCTGCGAAGCCCTCCCAGGGCATCGCTGATGGTTAACCCAGTATGGCCACTGGTTTGAGTAGGTCCCAGCTGGGCAGGAGCAATGTAGGGTCTGGATGAGGCCGAGTGCTGCCTGGAGAACCCTTCAACGAGTGGCATTAAAATGGACAGTGGAGCTGTTCCCCATCCCATCAGCGCTGCCGGTCCAGTTCCCAGATGAGGCCCCACAGACGGAGCGGACACGGGTGACCTGGATGGAGGTGGCGGGACCTGGGGGCTCAGGACACCGTCGAAAAGGGGTCAAGCCACCTCCCTCCTGCTCAGCTGGCAAAGCCCAGCCGGGAGCGGGTCTTGAGAGCTGCTCCTGCTCTCAAGGAGCTGATGCTGGGCTGGAAACGCTCGCGGGGCAGCGGGCCAGGATACGGCCCCGCTGCGGGAGAATGCTGGCTCGGCCGCTGCAGGGAGGGACCTTTGGAAAGCTCCCCGGCCCGACTGGAAAGTGCTCTGGGCTGCCTCGTGCTTTGCGCATCAAGGATCCGCTCGCCTTCGACGGGCCCCTGGGTCTCTGCTGCCATGGGCGAGGGATCCCGGCCTTGCACAGACATGCACCTCCCATGCAAATTAGAGCCAATTAAGAGAAGGAGGAAGAGGTGTGAGGAAGGCGGGAGGCTCCTGGAGCGGCGGTTCCCCCCCAGGAAGAGCCCATCCGAGTGGCTTTGGCACAACACACCGAGGATGTGACACCGGCCTTGGTCCCACCACGGAGCGTGAAGGGGTCCTGGCCCTCTCCCTGTATCTTGGCTGATGTTTCCACCCCCCCCAATCCCTGGAGGGGCTTTCAAAGCCGTGGAGATGTGGCACTGAGGGACATGGGTGCCCTGGCAGTGCTTGGGTTCGTGGTTGGACTCGATGAGCTGAAGGGTCTCTTCCAGCCAAAATGATTCTGTGACTCAGACTCGAGGTACCCCCTCCAGAGCCAGCGACGCAGGGCACAGGGATGTCCCTTGAGCCATGGGGACGTCACTCATCCGACGGCAGCGCTCCCTGGACCAGCGGCCACCAGCACGAGATCCCAGCTGGGGAGAAACCCAGCATCCAACAACCCCGACTGGACTTGCAGCTTTCCCGGGAGCAAAGCAGGGCCGCGTAAGGCGGGAGAACGGGTGCCGTGCCGCAGCCCCGCTGCCGGATCCGGGCTCACCGGTTCCAGCCGCGGGGACCCGTCTTCCAAGAGGCTGCCCCAGCTGCCAGAGCCTGGTCTGCTACGAGCAGAGAGCTCCCGCCCGGCCACGGAAGGCAAACAGAGCAGCTCGGTGTTTATCGGGCTCTTTATCGCCGTGTTTGACTTGCTCATTTTATCTGCGCTTGAATAATAATTAATCTCGCGGCGCGGGCAGGCTGGGCCCCGCGGAAATGCACCGTCCGTGCCGAGCGTGCTCGGCTTTGGGTGACTTTGCAGGAGGGATGGTTTTCGGCTGCCGCTCCCAGAGCTTTCCCAGTGAAACTGGTGGTGCTGGTGCAGGTGACCCCCTCGGGTCCCGCCAGACCTTCAGTGGCGTGGGCTGGGGGCGATGCGCGTCCCGCGGTAAAACCCCCCCCCCAGGTTTCGATCGGTGTGTTGCGGAACGCAGATAATTCACACGAGCAGCTGGTACCACCCGTGTTTGGGCCCAAACCCCCCAGTTTCCCACTTTTATGGGGAGCTCAGGGCACGGATGATTTACTCGTGCTTTGTCACCTCCCGTCTCCCTGCGACGGGAGCCCGGCGGCCGTGCCCCCAGCGTGGGTACCTCGGGCTGGGTCCCCCAGCTTGGGACGCTGGAGCCAAGAGCTGGCGGTTGCCGGGCACCTCCCCGTTGTTCGTTAGCGCCCATCGCTAATTGCAGGGCTGCTCCGCCACGCACCCCCCTCCCCCCATCACCAAGGGGCTGCGGGGGCAGCTTCCCAGGGCTCGGTGCGGCCCCGGCTGCCCAGCTCCGGGCACACGGAGAAGCTGTTTCCATCGCTGGCGGAGTTTGGCAGCGGGACTGGGGTCAGGGGCTGTGGTTTGCGGTGGTGGCCCTGGTTTGAGGAGCTCGGCATTCCCAGGGTGAGTGCCCAGACGGGGCCTGAAGCTTTAAATAGCTGAGTGTAAATAAAGGTGGCAGCAGAAATAGTCTATCCTGGGGCGATGCTGAGGGCTGGGAGGATGGGGAGATGCCGAGGGCTGGGAGGATGGGGAGATGCCGAGGGCTGGGAGGATGGGAAGATGCTGAGGGCTGGGAGGATGGGGTGATGCTGAGGGCTGGGAGGGTGGGGAGATGCTGAGGGCTGGGAGGATGGAGGGGAAATCCATGGGCAGGGTGTAAAATGGGGAGATGCTGCTGCGGGCTGGGGTGCAGCTCTGCCAAGGCGAGAGGTCCCCACTGAGCTCCCGGCTGTGTCTCCTTCAGCGGGCACCACTGAAGCCCACCCTCCACCTTCCAGTGGGGCCCCTCCAGCCCACCCCAAAGCCTCGCCAGGCCTTTTCGGAGGCGTTTTCTCAGCCTTTCCCCCTCTGCCTGCAAGACCTGCGAGGCCAATTTAAAACCCCCTCCACCTCCAGGCTCCTTGCGGGTTCTTCCATAAATCAACCCGGGGATCAACCAGCATTCCAGGGACTCCGCCGGCCAGCCCCGGCTTGCTGTGGGAAACCCAGCAAAGGCAGACTGGCAGCGCTGGATAAAGCCCGTGAGATGTCGGGCTCCTGCTCTTTATAGCTCCAGGGCCGGCCTTTCCCAGCACGGCCGGGGGTTCCTGCACCGGGCAGCGGCTCCCAGGGGGATCCCCCGGTGCCAGGGCAGCCCTGCGGCTGGCAGGGTCTGGGTGCAAGTGTGTGACAGCGTGTGACAGCGTGTGACAGCGTGTGACAACGTGTCCCAGCGTGTGCCAGCATGTGACAGCATGTGACAACGTGTCCCAGCGTGTGACGTGTCCCAGCGTGTGACAGCGTGTCCCAGTGTGTGGCAGGACGGGCAGAAAGGCGCACGCAGAGGGGCTGCGGTGACCTCGACGGGCAGGTGACGTGGCTTTGGGTTGAGCAGTTGGCTCTGCTGCTTGTCAGCCTGGAGAGAAGGCGCTGGGTGGGACCTTCTTACAGCCATTTGGGGCTTCAAGGGGCCTGGCAGAAAGATGGGGACAGAGTTTTGAGCAGGGCCTGGTGGGACAGGACGAGGGGTGATGGTTTAGACTAAAAGAGGGAGATTTAGACCAGAGAGAAGGGAGAGATTGTTGATGGTGAGGGTGGGGAGAGCCTGGCCCAGGCTGCCCAGAGAGGTGGTGGCTGCCCCATCCCTGGCAGCATCCCAGGGGAGGTTGGCCAAGCTCTGAGCACCCTGCTCTAGCTGCAGATGGCCCTGCTCCCTGCAAGGGGGTTGGATTTGATGACTTCTAATGGTCCCTTCTGCCCCAAACCGGTTTGGGGCTCGCTGGTTTCCTGACTGAACTGCACCATCTGCATCCTGCCCCATCCCCTGACCCTCTGCGGGACGAGGAGCCATCGAGCTCCCTCCTGCTGTCCCCAGGCAGGGAAGGGGTGGCAGAACCCCACGTCCTCACCTTTGGGACACAGCTTTGCGCTGGCTGGTGACCAGCATTAATTCTGCAGCAATTAGGGGCCAAGCTACAGCCCTTCAACTGCTTGTTGTTACTGATCACAGACGGTGATGACACTCCCGAGATTCTCCGGTGGGTATTTCAGCGACGGCCTCGCAGACCACATCTCATCGCGACGGGCACGCGATTCTGGAGCTGCCGTTTCAGCCTCTTCTGCAAGCTCGGGGCCTTTGGTCCTTGACGGAGCTCGGAGCCCCGGAACTGCTGAAGAGGCTGAAACCCACTCCTGAACCTCCGGCGACCGTTACCCAAAGGCAGAACGTCTTGAATGCTGGTTTGCTTGCTTGTTTTTCCTTTGCAGCGCCGATTTCGGCCCCGCTTCCTGAAAATCAGCGCGTCTGCACGGAAGGAACTCGGGAAGAAACGGCCGAGATCTCTTCGTATGACTGATGAGAGCCTTCGCTGGCAGATGGCTGTCGGAGGAATCTTTCCTATTCATCATCTCTTCGCCCGACCCGGACGAGACAACAAATCAGTGCTGAAAATACGATGCTGGGGGAAGCGGCTTTAAATTACCGCGCTCTGAGCACGTTGGTTTATTCTTTAATGGAGCCGCTGTATGCATTTCTTCTCCCCGACCTGTCTGTATTTCCTTTTTATTGGCGAAGCCTCTCCTAATTTATATTTTCATTACTTTGATTAATACGGGCATCCCGCCGCCCCGTTATTATTCCAGCCGCTGCTCGGCGAGCGGGAGACGCTCGGTGTTAAAGAACCTCCGGGTTTCGGCCGCGCGCTTTTGTCACCTACCGAAGCGGCTCCGCCGCCGCCGTTCAGCTCCTGACCGCTGGTGGAATCAGCGGCTCCCCTGGAATTAGCCCGGGTGATTCTTTGCTGCTTTAATTTCCCCCCCCCCCCTCCGCTGTAGTTGTTATAAAGCCAACGGGTCCGGCGTTGGTTCAGCCGCAGCCGCGTGGCCGTGGCGTTAGCCCTCCCAGCTCCGCTAGCCATTTTGGGACCATCGACCATGAGCAAGAGTGGTCTGGTCCAGCGGGTCGAGGGAGGTTCTGCTCTGCCCTGCTGAGACCACACCTGGAATCCTGTCTCCAGTTTGGGGCTCCCCAGTCCGAGGGAGACAGGGATTTACTGGAGAGGGTCCAGCGGAGGCTGGGAGGATGATGAAGGGACTGGAACATCTCCTATGAGGAAAGGCTGAGAGCCCTGGGGCTGGTTGGTCTTGAGAAGGCTGAGAGGGGATCTTAGGAATGTCTGTAAATATCTGAGGGGTGGGTGGCAAGTGGAAGGGGCCAGGCTCTTGTCAGCGGTGCCCAGCAACAGGACAAGGAATAACAAGTATAAGCTGGAACACAGGAAGCTCCACCTCAACAGGAGGAGAAAGTTCTTTGGTGTGAGGGTGTCAGAGCCTGGCCCGGGCTGCCCAGAGAGGTTGTGGAGTCTCCTTCTCTGGAGAGATTCCCAACCTGCCTGGATCTGTTCCTGTGTGACCTGCCCTGGGTGACCCTGCTGGGGCAGGGGGGTTGGACTCGGTGATCCCCAGACGTCCCTTCCGACCCCCCCCCCATCCTATGATTGATTCTACGCTTCTAAGAAATGCTGCTCGTTGAGGAAAGAAGATCTCAGGCTCCCCAGCAATTTGCATACGATGCTCCTTTAATTACCATCTGGGGAGCGTGACGCATCTTGTTCTCCCGGTATTTCCATACCCGCTTTGCTTCTTCCAGCTCTTCCCGAAACGAGATTCCCAGATTTGCGTCTCTGAAGAGCTGGGAACGCTTCAGATCTGAGTCCAACCAAGGGCTTATCAGAACACAGCGTCATTCCCCCCCCCTCCCTCCGCCGACGAGAATCTCTCTAGATCGCGAGCAACCAGCGTCACGGCTGCCCCAAAAAAGGCAGATTTCACCCGGGAAGACCCACACTGGCTGGACTCCTCGGCCAGGTTGGGTTTAGCAGGTCGACGGGTGCTGGGGAGGTGCTGGGGAGGTGCTGGGGGGGCAGGTGGGGCAGAGGTGTCAGGGCAGCAGTGGCCACCGGAGCTGCAAGGTGGGTGTCTGCCCGGCACAGGGGAGATGTGGCCTTTGCTGGCCCAAATGGAGTCCTAAACCCAACCCTAACCCTACCTCCAACCCTAATCCTGCCCTGAAGCCTAACCCCACCTCTAAGCCTAACCCTACCCCGAAGCCAAAGCCCAGCCCTAGCAGAGTCCACCACGCAAGGCTGTGTCCATCACCAGCTGGTCTTGGTGCAGAGGATGGTCCTGGGCAGGTCTAATCTATGGACGTGGACCAGCCTAAGGACTAAAACCAGACTCAGGGCCCGTTTTCCACCTCTCCAGTGCAGCTCAGCCTGGCCAGGCTCAGGCGACGGCTCCAGCCCCTTGGAAATGTTCCCGTGGAGAGGCTTTGCCTCACCAAGTCCTTTAGACCTACAGAGGAGACATCAAAACATGGAGACACTGAGTCACCAGGGCAGACGTTGAATCACCGGGACACCGAAATGCTGAGACAGGGAGACACTGGGATGTGGTGGCTTGGTGAGGTTGAAAGGACCACATCCTCAAGACCCAGCACCGGCAAAGGGAATGACAGATCACTGTAGGTTTCAGAGTGAACAGAGGCAGGCGGGCGCCCGTGGGGCCTGTGAGGAACTGGCAGGGAGCAGCAGGGGGGTTAAGAAAGGACAAAGGGCCCATTTTAAGGCAACGTTTGTAGCCAGGAAAGGCTGAGACCTCCCCATTTCCTTAACTTTTCCTCCTTCCTTTTGCCTTTGAGCCTTTAACTTTCACAGGGGCTAAAATCGTTATTTTTCCCCGTGTATAAAACATTTCTTTAAAGGAGAGAAGAAAAAAAACCACCCACCCCAAACAACAAACAAACAAACCAACCGCAGCAAAACAGCCTCAAGGACAAATTTTCAAGATAAAACACCAGCCCCGTTCCAGCTCTCTGAGAACAAACCGGGCCACCCCCATCTCCACCGATCTTCCTCCTTTTGTTCCCAGATTCAGCCACCTACGGGTGTGTGGGAGGGAGGGGAGGAGGAGGAGGAGGAGGAGGAGGAGGAAGGTGATCCCCCATCCGGTAAATCCGGCTGTTTCCCAGCTGTTGCAGGAGCAATAACCGGGAGGAAGACTCTGCTCCGGGCAACCCGGCAACCAGGTGCTGGTGGCGGAGAAAAGGGCCAAGGGCCAAAGCTCTGCAAAATTCAGGTGCCACCTCGGGGTCGGGAGCCGAGAAGGCCGTGCTGGGGCGAGCGGTGAAACAGAGGTTGAGAAGTGCCCGCCGAGGCCAGACCTGAGCCGCGGAACAAGAACGTCTCTGTTCGCATCCCAAGCGGTTTCTCCTCCTCCTTTCCCCGCTTGCTCGTTTCCATCTCACCCGCCTTTGCCCTCCGGAGCTTTCCACCCCTCGGAGCGGGGCCACCCATGGCTGCTCGGGGTGGGATGTCCCAGGTGGGCTCCTGCTAACGCGGAGCAACCATAAATTCCTCGGAGATGGTGCCAGATGGTTCACGAGGCAAAACCCAGGCACCCGAACCACCCTCGCCAGGGCTGTTGTGTCCCCACGTGCCCAGAGAACGCAGCTCCACGGGACTCCCTGATGACGTGATGTGAATCTTGCTCTGAAATAGAGTCATTTTGGTTGGAAGAGACCTCTGAGCTCATCGTTCCCCCAGCACTGCTAAACCCTGTCCTGCAGCAACCACATCTCCACGGCTTGGAAGCCCCTCCAGGGATGGGGACACAGGGAGCGAGTGCCGTGCTGGTTGCTCCAGCTCCGGCTCATTGTGTCTGCTCAGTCAATCTTGAATTAGGCCCTGAGAATTCCAGCAGCTCCTCATCATCTTAATCCCGAGGTTGCTGTTGCTCCCAACGTTTTGGTGGCTGCCGGCCCCTTCTCTGGGCTGAGGATGCTCCAAACGTGCTCAAGAGTGGACACGGTCATGGAGAAGGGTGACGCAGAGGAATTGTGGAGGCCACATCTCCGCTAGCTTAGCATCCTCCCAAACCTGGTGGTCAGCTGGACACGGTGCAGGACTCTTGCCCAGGGATTGCCTATGTCTCCTGGGCAAGGAAGGAGGACCTGTAGACCGATCACCCCCAGGTTCCTCCACCCACACTCAGCCTCTCGCCACCTCCCGCAGATTTGGGGTTTGTCGCTCCGCGGGCAGAGAGAATCCCCTTTTGCTGGGGGATGGTGGGAGATGCTAATCCAGGTGGCACTGCCCCTTCTACCTGGGGATCAACATGCCCTGGGAACACCCAACTGATCAAAAAAGCTGATTGGTGCCCCAAACCAGACTCCTCAGGCATCGAGGTGCACGCTCCCACCACCTCCAGACCCGCCTTCGCGGTGCCGGTGGGGATCTGAGGTGCAATCGCTTCTCGGGTGCGATTCTCCTGAGCTGGCTGAGATCTTCACCTCGGGCCGAGGTGACTCATGCCCTCAAGTGCCCGTTTCTCTCATCGCCGGCTGGCCCAGACACGCAGCACCTACCGAGGTGATGTCAACCCCTCCTGGCTGCTTATCACAACCAGCATCGCCGCGCTCGCCCCGTTCCTGACGAAGCCCCAGCTCGACGTGCTGATTCTGCTCTTGCGTCCACGTCCGAGCTGGTTCCTGCACCCTTGAGCTGAGCCCCTCCACGGACCCATCCTCCTGCCCCGTATCTCAGCATCTCCCCACGATCTCCTCACAGCCTTTCAAGAGGCACAGTGACCATCTCGGAGGCCGGTCAGCGTGATAGACCCGCTCCCCCAGACCTGCTCCCCATGTTACACCTCCCCGAATCCTTCTGGAGGACTTTCTGATGGGGCCTCTTCTTCCCTTAAACGATCCGTTTCAACCTGGATTGTCTACCAAAATAATACCCAAAGCCCCGACTTCTCTCATTTTGGGTAAAAAACGATTCCTCACAATCTTTTAGTCTCTGGCAGCAGCCGTTCGGGCCGAGTCAGCAGAGCTGGGATGACACTTCCAGAAGCTGTCTCCAAATTCCTGCTGGGTAATGGGCGGAAGGTGGGTGTGAGAAGAGTCTGGGCCGAGAGCAGGGCGATGGAGCTGATTGCGCCTCCTCCAGCAGAGGAGCATCGCTGCCGGGCGGTTGCTGACGCGGCTTCTTGCGCCGTGGGGCACCGAGCACCCGACGTCCTGAGATCCCCGCAGGAGGCCTCAGGAAAGAGGGGGGTTTGCAGGTCTCGAGGCTTTGGGGGTAAAAAACCCCCCACCTGCACATCCCTTCTCCAGGTAAAGGCACCCAGGACGAGCAGGTCTTTGCAGGCACCCGTCCCGAGGGCACCAGGGGTCTCGCGAAGGTCCCCGAGTCAGCCCCGGGATGCGTCAGGCTGCGACGACGTCGCCGAACCCAAACCAGCTCCAAGATTACCCGCGTTCCTCACCAGTGACCGTGACCGACGAGCCTCCAGCATCTCAGGCGTGAGGGCTGTGTGGAGTAACATCCCACCACGGCGGGGGCTGAGGAACCCTGGGCCCCCCTCCCGGCCCTGCCCTCAGCTCCCCTGTGAATTTTTCCGACTCTTTGGCCAAGAACGCGACGAGGCTCCACGGGTTGGTTGCGTTGCAGGAACATTTCCTTCGCTCTCAGATCCCATGACCTGCTCTTGGACCGTTGGAGTGGAACCCTCAGCCGCATCCCTCAGCCCCGATGGACGTCCGTGACCGTCCTCGTCACCACGTCCTCCAAAAACTGAGGATCCTCCACATCCTCCCCAGTGGTTTGTCACTTGTTCGCCTCCGCCCAGCGCTCGTTGCACCACATCTGGATGCCATGTCCCGTTTTGGGTCACCAGTAGGAGATAGACGTGGAGGAACAGGAGTCAGTTCAATGGAGGGCTGCCAGGATGGTTGGAGGGTGGAGTGTGGTTGGAAGCTGGGGCATTGTTAGAAGTTGGAGAGTGGTTGGGACCTAGAGCGTGGTTGGAACCTGGAGCATGGTTGAGACCTGGAGCATGATTGGAAGTTGGAGAATGGTTGGAAGTTGGAGAGTGGTTGGAACCTTGAACATGGTTGGAAGTTGGAGAGTGGTTGGAACCTAGAGCATGGTTGAGACCTAGAGTGTGGTTGGGACCTAGAGCATGGTTGGGACCTAGAGTGTGGTTGGGACCTAGAGTGTGGTTGGAACCTAGAGCATGGTTGGGACCTAGAGCATGGTTGGGACTTGGAACATGGCTGGAACTTGGAACATGGCTGGAACCTGGAGCATGGTTGGAACCTGGAGCATGGTTGGGACCTAGAGCATGGTTGGGACCTGGAGTGTGGTTGGGACCTGGAGCATGGTTGGGACCTGGAGCGTGGTTGGGACCTGGAGCATGGTTAGAAGTTGGAGAGTGGTTGGAACCTAGAGCATGGTTGGGACCTAGAGCATGGCTGGAACCTGGAGCATGGTTGGAACCTGGAGCATGGCTGGAACCTGGAGCATGGCTGGAACCTGGAGTTTCTCCATGAGGAGAAGCTGAGGAAACAGGGTTTGTCCAACCTAAAGAACAGGTGACACCTGGGGACACCTAACATCAGCCTTGAGCACCTACAAGGAGGTTATCGAGAAGACGGAGCCAGGTTCTCCTTGGTGGTGGAGAAACTCCATCCTCGGTGGCTTTCAAGGCCTGGCTGGAGAAAGTGGAGGAGGGAAGGAAGGGGAGATGTTTCAGGGCTGTCTGAGGAGGGAAGGGAAGGGAAGGGAAGGGAAGGGAAGGGAAGGGAAGGGAAGGGAAGGGAAGGGAAGGGGAGGGAAGGGGAG
>WTSP01136433.1:0-12013 GCA_025331215.1 Actenoides lindsayi | reverse complement strand
CTAAGTCTCTCTCCCTTATTCCCTTTCTCTTCCTCTTTGGGGAGGGAGGGGGGTTAACAGAGAGCATCTGTTATAGGCCTAAGGGGCCGCCCTGACCCTAAACAAAGATAAAATTAACGATGGGAGAAGACCAACAAGACAAAACTAACAATGAAAGAAAAACTGAAGCTAAAGAATGTAACCCTTACTGGAACACCTTAAATGGTAAAAAGCAACTACTCTAAGAGTCGGACTTGTTGATCCTGAAGGTCATTTCCAATCTTAATGATCCTACCATTCTATGATTCTGTAAGAGACCATGAGAGACCCCTGAAGACCACCTGATGACCCTAAAAGAGGCGAATTGAGATGATTTAAATATAAAGAATTTTGGGAAATGCTTTGAATATGTATGGCAATTCTGGTAAATAGAATAAATAAGGATGTTTTATGATTATATAAGGAATGAAGCTGAATCAAGCGTGTGCGCATGTTCTTCCGAACGATCTTCCATGCACCCAGTGCTGAATAAAGTAATGCCTGCTTTCTAATGCTAAACTGTTAGAGAGTTCTTCATTTACAAGGAATTGGTAACAAGCCTGCTATGTAAAATGTGACTAAATTGATTGCTTTGTAATTTTCCCTTGGTTTGGGCAAGTTTCTTAAATGCTTGTAGCCTGAGTCTGTTCTCAACTGAAAACTACGAGACTATCAGATGTGCATCTGGCAACATACACAGTGGATTCTTTTTTCTAATTCAGATGTCTCAGCTGCAGATAGCTTGTAAGAAGACATAATTATAGTGTGAGATACTTGTAAAAGGCAGCTGAGAATCTAGACCTTGAAATTAAAAAAACAACCAAACAAAAACCCAATAAACTACAGGCCATCCCAGATGTAAGGCATACTTCATAGACCTTGTTATCAATAATGAAACAGACAGTCCAGCTAACATAAAGCATAAGAAAACATTGCTTGCATCATTTTGGCCCCAGGGAAAAGAGAAAGAACAAAAGAGAATAAATACATAATGTATAAGGAACCTCTGAAGGCTTAACACTGCTCTGTGCCTGGATCTACACACCTCACTACTATTCTTTTCTGTTGTGGATCTAATTTAATATCCTGTTTTCAGTCCATAACCCAAGACACTGCAAAGGTGAGAAATATGTTTAATTTACTTGTAGGTTTAAATTTGTTGCTGCTGCTGTCCTACAGTGCCTTGAATCTGGAGGGTGTGTGGCTATTCTGAACACATTTTTGCTTTGGTAGGAAACCTTGGTTACAGGCAGCTGAAATCCCTTCTGCAAATGGACTTAAGTTTGTAATCTGCATGGTTTAGACCACAGTGTAAATGTTCATGAGCTGAGCATCACCCTCACATGCTTAAATATCTGATCAGAATTCACTGTTTTCTTGAAAAAGTACTTCGCCTTCTTTGTGCTTGCTCCACTGACCATCTCTCACCATCAAGTAACAGGTCTCTCCCTCTAGGCATGTTGCATTCACACAAATAAATTCCCACTGGTTTTTATACTCAGCGACATTCATTTTGCACAGTACTGGTTTTATCCTTGCATTTGTTGCTATACCCATGCTGAGATGCATAGTGTCTCTGCTTTCTGTGTGTTTTCTCTTTAATTTTCTAAGATTTCAAAAATCTGAAGATTTACATTGCTGCCATAATTGACACTTCCCTCTTTCTTGTATGTTGAGGAACTTGACTTTGTGTCTTTCACTACAGTAGCCTGCTTACCTATGCCCTTTCTTTTTTTCCTGAGAGACCCAGTTACCAATTCTTTGTGTATGAAATTTACATTTTGCCAAGACTGGTGGCTTATGCTCCTGTGCTCAGATTTCTGAACTTTGTCACTTCACAGTCATCCAAATTGCCTCTTCCTTTCAGGTTCTCATCTGCCCCTCAGGTCACCCCACAAAAGAAACCACTGATTGCTCTGTAACCTGCTATACTGTTTTCCTAACAACTGTCCCTGGACTTGGTGATATATATATTTATTTATTTATGTATTTATTTTTAATGCACTTACAAAAGCAGAAAAAAAAAAAAAAGCACAGAAAAAAAGCAGCGAAGCACTTGGTGCACAATAATTCTCTTACTCTGGGAAGCTGACTTCATCTGTGCTTGTGAGGATACCAGGCTGACCGCAGCACCAGGTAAGGAAGTCCCCTGCCTCAGGACTTATGGCTGAAGGCACAACAGCTGTAAATGAGAGGTGGAAATTGATTCTTAGACAGCCTGTTAAGCTAGAAATCAGGATCTAGGCTCCCAGTTTATTTCACCTGGATATTTTATATTAGAAATTAATTGTAAACAATGGCTAATTTGACAGGTGCACTAGACAGAGAAGGTAAGTTTCTTGCAGGAAAAAGAAAAAACTAAAACACAACAGCTGTGAGGCTTTATGATCTTTTTGACAGACTAGCTGTAATTTTCCAGCTCATCAATTTGGATTTCCCCTCTGTTTCTTCCATGAGCTGGGCAAAAAAACCCCACCTCAAACTCAACTAAAGGAGATATTAATGTGCTCTGAGAAGCATGACAAAAGAGCAAAATTCTGTGAAAGGAGATCAAACAAGGACAGGAAATGGGAATAAAGAAAAGAAGGAAATAGGAAAAGGAACTTCAATGACATTGGCAATTTATTTAAAAGAAAGGACATGAAAAAACAAAGCTGTCAGTTTAAGCTGACACTGTTCCACAATGAAGATGCCTCTGTGAGAAGTCACTTTAGAAAGTTCTTTGCCTCTCTCCCTCTGCCACCTCCACCACAACTTCTCAGTTTATGCCCATAAAGGAGTTTGCCACCCTTCAGCTGCTGTAACATGATTCCATGTGGAACTGGTTTGGATACAGGATGCTGAGGTGCTATATTTTTTCCTTTTTTTTTTGTGCCTTTTTGGGTTTGTTTCTTTTTAGGACATGGAAAGAATCGTAATTCATGTAAAACATTTATTTTAAAAAACAACTTTTGAAAAGAAATGACACCACAGTTTGGTCTATAAAGCTATTGGATGATTGATCATAATAAAATAAATAGTTACATTAGAAAACAAAAGTTAAGTTTATATGCTAGCTGGTAGCACTCTCAATTAGCAAACAAATCCCCAGCTTTGCCAGCCATGCAGTTTGGGTGATAGTGTGAATGGAAAAAACCACATCCCTTCACAAATATTCTGTAAAGGTGCATTAATGAATATTCATTCTGTGCACATGTCCCATTGGGTAGTGATGCATTACAGAATTAGTAATTCTGTCCCCAGGGGAGGATTTGGAAGCATTGCAATAAATAACAAGTGGTATGTAGTTTATCTGGACACACTAGGATTGAAAAGAAAGAGAAAGAAATAATGAAGAACATTCAGTGAATGAAACAGATATTCAGGGGATTCAAACATTATAGCACCATATTATTCAGTGATGTCATAAAACTTGTGCAATAAGGCAAACTAAGGTCTCGCAGATAACTGTTTAATCTGGAATTTTCAAACTTTCAAGTACTGAACTGTATGATGGAACATACTTATAAGGAAAAACTTTCTCTACAATATGATATTGCAAGATACTCAATACCATTTTGTATAAAAATTAAGCAGGTTCAGCCTCAGAGTTAACATCTTTTTATGGAAATGTATGGGATTATAAAAGGAAAGTGTTCTAGATGTTAATCACAGTCAGGAATGAATGACTCCTCAGGAAATGTGAAGTATCATTGCTGAGACTGAGAGGAAAAGAAATGTTTACAGTTTTTGATACTTGAAAGAACTATCAGGAAACTGAAGTCACTAAAAGGTTTGGCTGAAGAATATGATGCTACACAACTCTAAGGGGCTTTTGTGCTAGAAGACTTGTTACCTGGAGGCCACTTTCAGACTCTTTTTCATCTCCTCCTTGGTATAAAAGAAAAGACCAGAGAGAGATCCTTTTCTCATCCATACCTCAGACATTTGCAGAGCAAGGTCTTGAGTGGTTTACTATGTATGGAGTTGTGCAAGGCCTGAAGGGAACATTTCTTGCAGCGTGGATCCTCATGCAGTCCTCTACCCCTGGGCAGGCTGCATGCCAAATGCCTGCAAAACATTGCCAGTCATATGCCCGCCTTGCACACAAATACACCAACATAGCAGCAGGATAACTGTATTATCTGCAGTTTTGGGAGGGATGCTCTCGGGTCTTTGCTAGTTTTCATGTCCATTTCCATCCTTTTCGCACGTGAAGAACAAATATGCTCCAAAATTAAGGTTTTAAAACAAAAGTAAATTTTAATCACACAGTTTTGATTGGTGGTGAGGTGTTTGTGTCTTGGTCTGCTTCTCAGTAGCTTTACGTTTGAGCAAAAATATTTCAGCTGGCACGCATTTTAAATGTAAGTCTCTGAGGCTCAAGGGATGCTTTGTTTCAAAAGTGCAACAGCTTCTTCACCTATCCTAGTAGTTCATGACACTTGCTGGGTGAAACGCTGTGACCGTGTGCTAACTGCTTGGCTTTGCCTTTGAAAAATCACCCTTTGAGCACTTGACATGGATGCTGTTTCTTTTCAAAGTGAAAATGACAGTGTTAATACTTGAAAAGCAACAAACCATTTCTGTATTTTTCCCACTGGCAGAAATGAA
This sequence comes from Actenoides lindsayi, assembly GCA_025331215.1. Classification (NCBI taxonomy): domain Eukaryota; kingdom Metazoa; phylum Chordata; class Aves; order Coraciiformes; family Alcedinidae; genus Actenoides; species Actenoides lindsayi. Next base: position 7,402 of record WTSP01136433.1, on the reverse strand, counting down.
AGGGGACATTTCTGTGCACTGTAAATGCTGGAGCATTCTTCTTCCTATGAAACATGAACTCATCTCTAATGCAGTGAAATACTCTGAAGAGAAGAAAGGATGATGGTACAGTGTAGGTGACCCTTTCCAACATCAGAAGGAGAGGGACCTGTTGGAGTGAGTCTAGAAGAAGGGTACAAAAATTATCAGTGGGATGGAGCACCTCTCCTGTGAAGAAAGGCTGGGAGACTTGGGGTTGTTCAGCCTGAAGACAACAAGGCTCTGGGAAGACCTTATTGCAGCCTCACAGTACTTAAATCAGGCCTACAGGAAAGATGGAGAGGGACTTTATCAGAGACTGTAGTGAGAGAACAAAGGGTAAGTGTTTTAAACTGAAGGAGGAGAAATTTAGATTAGGTATAAGGAAGAAATTCTTTACTATGAGGGTGGTGAGACACTGGAACAGGTTTCCTAGAAAGGCTGTGGATGCCACCTCCTTGGAAGTGTTCAAGGCCAGGTTGGGTGGGGCTTTGTGCAACCTGGCTTAGTGGAAGATGTCCCTGCCCATGGCTGGGGAGTTTGGAACACCCCCTTCCAAGGGACTTAAAGTCCTTTCCAACCCAAACCATTCTATGATTGTATGAGTGTATTCTATGATTGGGTGATGTGATTGTGTGAGTGAAAATAATAAAAAAAAACCAAAGAAACATTGTGTGCATAGGATTCAAAATAACATTGTGAATGAAATTTGTTTCATCCAAAACCTTGGCTCCTAGTGAGATGATTTGTGCTTTGTCCTATCCCGTCACTTTTTTTTAAAGCTAAAATTCAGTTAAGGGGAGGTAGATATTTTGTGTTCTCTAGCTTGCTGAACAGGCATATTTATTTAAGGTCAGCAGGAGCACCCCTCTTTCTTAGCCACCTCAGATAACCCAAGGAAAGCTCCATCTGTGGACTTATGCCATATTTGCTTCTATGGAGCTTGACCTGACTGGCATTTTGGAATTAAATGTTTATTTACCTCTTCATCCCACTTTATAACCAGTCAATTCTCTTAAAATATGGGAAATTCAAAGGAAGAGCTAGATCACTAATTAACTATTAGGAGTAAGGATGCCTTAGATGAAAAAACAGGTAGCTTTTCTTAGTCACTTCTGTGTTCTTCAGTTTTCTTTTTCAGAATGCCTGAATAATTAGAAGACTTCAGGAAGAAACTGGAAAATAGCAGTACATATATTTAGAGGGAGGAGAGTGGTATGGAAAAGCAAGAAGACTGGGGTTTTTTTCAGGAAAACAGAAAGAAGCAGAGCAAAGGAGAGAGGGTGTGCTCAGAAGGAAACAAAAAATTTATATTGGGCATCAATTATGCCTCTTGACTTGTGTTGTTTGGAACTGCACACAGTGTTTAAATGTTATTTTTTATTCTATGTAGAACAGGGCAGGAGAAAGAAGGGAGGAAAAGGAAATTGGGTTTGGATCCACGCTGGCAAATAAAAAGCAGAATAAAGGTGTAAATCCTGGCCTCAAAACTGGTGAGCAAGTCCTTTCAAGGTTGCTTCCACAATTTGATTTGACAGCAGACACAGTGTTCTCTTTTGTAGCTTATTTTAAATTGCACATTGTTTCAGTGGTGTTTTAAACTCTTTTGTCCCCATTTTACTTCAGAATTGCTTGTACAGAACCAGCATAAATATTATTTATAAAAAAATTCAGATCAAAGACATGTCATCACAACCCAAGGAGATCTACCACTGACTATTTCTTTCTAATAATCAGAAAAGGAATTGAAGAGACTTTCCAGTCATAGGTGCCATTTGCACACTCTTGAATCATTGAAGATGAAGAAATATTTTGCAGGTTTCAGGAGGGATGTTGAAAAGTGGAAAAGGTGTGGGGGAAGAGTTCTTCATCACCTGTGGGAAGTGTTTATTTATGGTATTTTTGCAAATTTGGCCTCCCCATCCATTCTTTATGAGAGCAGGTAACTTCAGCAGTTGACAGAGAAGCCACAATATGCAATGAAGATTTAAAATCCATCAAGGCAGTTTCTTTAGGAAACGGTGGAGTCATAAAGACTTGTCTCACCTTCCTGGAGTGGGAGTAACAGACAGTGGTGCTTGCTCATAAAAAAAAGCTGTAAAGCGGGCAATTCTTTCAGTTACAATCTTTATCCTGGGAGAGATTAGCTAAAATATTCAGAAGAAGTGCATCTACCAAGATGAAATAATGGTTAAATATAGACTCAGTTTGCTAGAGTTTCTAAATGGGCACAGGGAACTGAAGCACTCAAGTTAAAGCTGACAACTGTAATGCTTTCCCAATCCTCTCTGAATTGATCAAGGACTTCTACGGAGATTTTGGTTACAGCTTCACGTGCAATGTAATGAGGAAAGAAACAGGGATAACATTGGCATAGTAAAAGAAAAATCAGCCTCTTCATCTAGGCTAGTATGCTTTCATGGGACAGTGCAGTCCTGTATTAGTAGAGGATGAAAGTTTAGAGATACTTGGGTGCCTGAAAATTCAGATAAAAACCTAATAAGATTTTTCAGAAATGCAGTTTTTCAATGGCATTTTGGCTCACCTTGTTCTCTGAAATCCCCATTAGAAGCTAATCTGTGTGCTTAATCTACGTTAAATATCTAGCTGTTGGTGCCTAAACACAGTATAGCTATTTTCTCTTTCATTCAAGACACTTGCTAAAGAAGAAAGCATCCAGATGCCATGTGTAATCTACTTGGTCTCCTCAACCCAGAAAGTTTTCTAGAGCTCTGATAAATTCAGGAGGAGTGAGAGGGGTTTTAAAAATGCTGGGGGAAGGGAATTATGTAAATACCTAATCTCTTGAGTCCCTAGTGGTGCACTTTGCTTTGGCATTAATTAGGTCAACACTGCTTTTGAGAATATGGCCTGCTGTCACCTTCAAGCGGCAAGAAGACATTGATACTCACCTGTGTTCCAGGTGTGACCTGAAAGATCAGGAAGAGCTTCTGCTCCTGAAGAAAGAGACTGACTCATTTGCATCTTCAAAAGATTGGACTGAAAAGTCCAATCTCCATGAAAGTGTATGTACATATTGAAAAATTGAAAATGCTTAAAAATAGTTGAACATTTTACTTCAGATACAGATCAATTTTGTATAAATAACTGGATGTAGGCCACAGGTAGCACTGGGGATGGCACTTAATTTCTGCTTTTGTACAACTGATGTGTTCAAATATTTGACTTAAGGTACTTAAATGTACCTTCTCAGATTTATGTCACAGATACATTGTCACAGAAAATGAATTTAGTGTGGTTATGACATTGATGATGACAGCTGCCAGGAAATTAAAAGAAACTCTGGGAAAATCAAGCGGGTTTTAAGTTCTTATGTTTTTCATATTAAAATAGTAATTAAAAGCAAAATGAAATAACCAACTCTGAAATAGAAATGCAGCCTAGTAAAAAAGGATATACGTGATTTAATCCAAGATTAGTGAAATTATATTACAGGCTGGTGTCAGGTAAGAATTACTAATGGAAGAATCAGTATTAGCTGGAAATAAGATACAAGCAAACAGAAAAAAAAGGAATACCTGTATAGATTTTACGTCCTCAGCATAATGACATAAGGATTTCATTTTTGTATTTGATGGATGGTAAGCTATTGAATATTTTATTGTGGTTCTGATTGATCGCAGCCACTTTGCAAACACTTGCATGACCATTGTGCTTCTCTAAAGCAGGGTGTCTAAATTTTTTCATGGAAAAAATGTCTCCTTTCACAGGATGACAGAATAGTAGGGGTTGGAACGGACCTCAAAAGATCATCTAGTCCAACCCCCCCTGCCAGAGCAGAGTCGCCTAGATCAGGTCACACAGGAAGAGATCCAGGCAGGTCTTGAAAGTTTCTAGAGAAGGAGACTCCACAACCTCCCTGGGAAGCCTGGGCCAGGCTCTGTCACCCTCACCGTGAAAAAGTTTCTCCTTATGTTTACATGGAACCTCCTATGTTCCAGCTTTCACCCATTGCTCCTTGTCCTATCACTGGATGTCACTGAGCAGAGCCTGGATCCATCCTCCTGACACTCGCCCTTTACATATTTATAAACATTAATGAGATCACACTTCAGTCTCCTCTTCTCCAAGCGAAAGAGACCCAGTTCCCTCAGCCTTTCATCAGCAGGGAGATGTTTCACTCCCTTAATCATCTTTGTGGCTCTGCGTTGGACTCTTTCAAGCGACTTCATTCAAGTTCATAGCTTTCAAGAGTTCGGGGTACCTAGGCATCCCATTGCCTTAGCCCAGTGTGTAACTGAGCCCTTCTGAAAGCCAGCTATACAATGCAATGCTTGAGGTGGGATTGCATGCTGGTTTTAAACTAGTTTTTCTTTGTTGAATTCAGTGAAGCTAGTAATTTTCATGAGCATGTTACCTGAGTGTGCTCAGTGCAGACATCAGCTGAGGATTTTATTATACAAACGATGCAGGTAGATCATGTACTTCAGACTATAGAATAAAAGCAAAAGGTAAGTGTGACTCTAGCAAGGACACTACATTTTAATCTGACCACTGGATAGATTCATCCAGGACATGTATGAGCACATGTAATTAAGGAAATTATTCCTTTCCATTAGTGGAGCCAGGAAATGGTGAGGCATATCTGTGGAGTACGTCACTGGCTACCTTAGAATGTCAGTGAGTCAGATGATATTCCTGACATAGTGACCCTGTCCATGCATGGGTGAGGAAGAGACAGTGTAACATGCCTCATTTGGAGGTCTTGAACATCTTCTCATGTCTGACATTGAGGAAGAAGGGAGACTGAAATAGAAAGAGGACAAAAATGTGGTTCTTATGCACCCTAACATAACATGACTTTACCTTTCAGTAGCACTGGAAGTCAGTGCCTCCAGAAGTCTCCTCTAACAGTCCATAGAACCCTGTGGATGTTAAGACACAAGAGATGGGAGCAGAGGTGATATGGAAAGTGAAATTCCAGGCAGAAATGTGGCCTTATGATTATTTACTTGCTTAGATTTTTTTTTTAAGGTTGGGATTTTTTTCAGCAATTCTTACTTTCTTATTGTGTGTCTTCAACTCTGGACATAGTTGTCTTTGCTAGCAAGTTCACCTTTTCCTTCAGAGAGGATCATTCTGCCAAGAAAATATTTTAGAAGGATTTTAATATTTTTAATTTCTTCTTTCTCCTCTGGCTTAAAAAACCCCAAAATATTCCAAGTGTCATCCACATTCAAATAATTTTACAATGGCCTTATTATTTACTAAAACAAAAATCTAAAATAACTTCATCTCCTGCTGCTTTGGAGAAAGGGCAGTGACAAAGTCGGTTAGCTGTTATCTCCAGGCATTTCTAGGTCTTACCTCATTAATACCATTTTTGCTTTCGTTTGTGTCTGACACCTAAACTCTACCTAATGTCCCTGACAATATTTCTCAGTTAATAGCATAGCAGACTTGTTTCCCAGTCCAAAACCTCCAGTACACTCTATGGACCCTTAACAGTCTCTATCCTACAGCCCTTCTCTCTAGAACCAAAATCTCTTGGTCTCTTAAGCCAAATTGCTCACTTTATTCCCTTTGTTTTCTATCCCATTTAGCTTTGCTATTTCTTTATTCATTGCTGTCCTTCAGCTGCTTACATTTTTTCTAGTTATATTTTAAGACCAGACAAGGAGATTAAATGAGTGTCTACTGACAATCTCTTGCATAGCTATCTAAAACTTTTATTGCTCCTCTCAGCCTTGGTATCAAGATGCTGGAATTTCAGATGAAGACAGTCTATTGAGAAGGGCACATGCAAGGTGACCTCTATACATAGAAGAAAGTAAAATTGTTATATGCTAGTCCTTCTTAAAAGCTTGTGAGATGTACTTGAGGAGAAAAATTGTAAAAAAGCTCTTTCCTATATATCCATGTGTCCCATGAACATCCACAAGTAAAACCTTTAGGTAGAAGAATTTTGATGTATTTTAGGAATATAATTGTACTGTAATTCCTCTTTATTGTATTAGTACTCAGGCCATTTGAGAATCTAGACCCCCACAGGATAAGGCAGTAAGATGGTTCATCCCTTAGAGAAGTTGTATTCTGTCAAAGATGCCACCCAGAATGACAGTCTGTTTTGGAGAAAGAAATCATTGCAATCTGCAGATGTCTTTGTTTTCCACAGGACAGCATTTGTCACTTAACTGGCTGGTAGAAATGAGGTGGTAAATCCATTTGTAGCAAACTTTTTCCATCTTAAAAGTGACAGAAAATCTGAATCTAAGTGTCATGTAGGGAGTGCAAAGGCTGGCTAACATTGTGGTACTCAGCACTGTCCCTGCACTGGCAGTTTCAGAACAGGACGCACATAAAGCAAGGCAAAGCAAGGATCCTGTCCCTGCCTGTCAAGATCAGCAGATGCAATTTACACCTAAGCTGTATGAGCTCAGCAGAATCCATCTGCTAAACCATCTGTGGGACAGCTCACTAAAATTATAGCCCATCTGTTGTTTCACTGCCACAATGTTTGCCAGCCTCACCCTCCCCTCACTCCTCTATCTGAATACTTTTCTTTCTCTGCAGGCCTCTTCTGTACTCTTCTCTCTAGCTTGCTCTGTATCTTTTCTTCTGTTTTGTTAACACACTGCCTTTCCAATCCCTGAAATATAAAATAGAAGGTGGTTATATTCCCACTGCCCTCCATTTAGCCAGGTACAGCTTTGCCCAGGGCAGAATGTAGGTCTGTCAAGTGTGTATAACCATCACTTATCTTTGGTTGTTCTGTACCACCACAGCTTATTGCAGGTAATAGATCTAGGCTGTTTTACACCAGCTAAGTTTCTCCCCCACATCTAGGCTGTCACGTGAAACTACTACATTTTAGATTGTGGATTGACTTTTTCTCATTCTTAAGGAAAGTAGCTTTCGTTTATTATTTCAGGCAGAAAATTCAACCTTGCCTTTAGAGTCACTCTAAAAAAGAAGCTAAGATAGAAATGCCCAGTTACCTCTTCCCTTTCATTTTCTTTTATATTTAGAGGAGGCTTAGCTGAAGGCTTTTTCCACCAGAGGACTAGCATTGGCTTCACATCAGCCATGGCATGGTGCTGAGACAGTGGGAATTAGCTGAAAAGGTGGCTATATTCAGAAAAGCAGTCTGATTTGGTACATACCCTCTTCTACAACCCTCACAGTCTACCCAGGCAGATTTTCACGATTTGCTCTCACTTAGATGTTTAACAAGGAACAAGAGTAGAATTTGGTTCTGTGTGGAAGCATAGAGGAGAAGGATCTCCATTATAGAATCATAGAATCATAGACTCGTCGGGGTTGGAAGGGACCTTGAAGATCAACTCGTTCCAACCCCCCTGCCATGGGCAGGGACACCTCCCACTAGAGCAGGTTGCTCACAGCCCCATCCAGCCTGGGCTTA
>WTSP01136432.1:0-12026 GCA_025331215.1 Actenoides lindsayi | reverse complement strand
GCACCTCAACCTTCTCCTCATCCTTTGTTACTAAGTTTCCCTCTGCATCCAATAAATGATGGAGATTTTCCCTAATTCTCCTTTTGTTGTTAATGTATTTATAGAAACATTTTTTATTATCCTTAACAGCCTTAGCAAGGTTGAGCTCTAGATGTGCTTTGGCCCTCCTAATCTTCTCCCTGCATTGCTTCACAACATCTTTATAGTTTATGTAACGTCTACTTATAGTATACATATATATATATAAAAAAGTATATATACATAAGTGTATATATATATACTTGTAGTATAGTCTACGTATAGTCTACTTTCAAAGCACCAGCTTTAAATAAAGAGATATACATTTCCTTATCAGTTAGCATGCCAGTTTACTCCTTTTATGGAACAGGATGTATTGTTCATCTAAATTATTCAGGGTTGTGGAAACATTTTTCTGTGAGGGTGAAAAATAACTGAAAAAAAGCATGTATTAAAAAGACAGGAATTATAGGAGTTCCAAGTGACTTGTTTGCTTTGTTTCCAAATGAAATGGAGCAATGGTACAAGTTGCATAAGAGCAAGAACAGGAAAAAAAGTAGATTGAAAGAACTAGACAATAAATGATATGTAAGATTGCAATGATAAAATGACTATATGTTTATGAATAATAATGAACAATTGTAAAGGAAGACCGCCTGAGTCATCTGAAAAATTGCAGACATACAATGTCTGAAAACCCAAACTCCCAAATCTTTCCAAACACAAATCTTTTCGTCTGGTAAATACACTGCCATCTACAGAGCACCATTGGGAATACCAGAGAAACAAGAATTATGTATTGTTTCTGAAGGCAGATCCCATAAAAAGGATGCCATCTACAAGAAAACTTGAACAAAAGTGAGGCCCTCACTCTTCCTCAGCTCGCTCTGAAAGTCTACATTCCCAACCCGTTTGTGCAGAGCTGAGCTCCAGGAATTCCCTCAGATGACACCAGAGATGAGCCATTCATGTCCAAACCTGAAACTTTATAGAGATCTAGGGCTTAATTCTCTGGGCATTCATCCAGGAAGAGGAAACCAAGATTTCAAATCCATATCGGCTTCAAAATGATGACCCAAGCTTCACAGATGTAATTTCTGGGGCTTGTGACCTCCCTAAGAATGGGCATATTCTTGCATAACTCTTTATTTTAACCAGTGGCTGCTTAACATCTAAGACTACAATTGTCTCTTTGAGTAGAAAGGCATATAAAGTTTCATATACTTTGATAGGATATGTCTCTAGTACTCAAAGCCAGAGAAATTTTAAACGCTAGCAATAGCCAGATGAAGTGCTTTAATTCTGTGCTCCTCAACATGTAGGCTGTAGTCGGTCCAGTGTTCCCCATTTGTCTCAGCCATGTGACATAGTAGGGCATTTGCTGTGGCTGCATTTTTTTCACAGTTAGATTCTCAGCCATTGTTTCCATTTTCTCCCATTCATATTTTATTATTTTTCCTTGTATTTCATTTGATAGTTTTGAAATCACTGAGTATATTTATAATACAGTTTCATCTTAAAAAGATACTTTTGGCATTTCCTAGAATTACCATTTTTATAGTTGCATCATAACCATCTGTGAATGTTCCCCACTATTTGTAGATCTGTTGTTGACAAGCATGATTAGCGTCATATATTCATAGTACTACTATGAATATTTTCAAACCTTGACAAGCATAGAAATTCTTTCTTGAAAAAGCAGTCAAGACCATGTTTGGTCCTGGGTACAGCAGATACATACAGTATTTCCATTCTCAATTTAAAAAAAAAATTCTTAACAATTTTGGACTAAAAAATTGTAAAGTCCTCTGATCACAATGCAAGAACAAGAAAGAGAAACACAGTGTCAGCCAAAGAACATCTAGCTCAAGTCAGACAGTATCTCTGCTCAAGATCAGAAACACTCCTCAGTCCAAGCAATTATTTCTTTGATGTTCTCTTCCCACACATCCACATCAATGATGTGCCACAGTATGTAGCTACAGTTCCTCCTTCCCTCTGAAAGGTAAGCATACTGATAAAAAAATACAGGGGAACTTGGTGTTCAGTAGCAGACATATAAGCATACAGTTATCTGTCCTCCTTTCTTCCGAGGGAAACTCTATTGGATTGACCAATGGATTTCCCCTTGGTTTCCTGGTAGACTTGGATCTGCAGTCAACCTTATTACCATTTGTAGGCATCTGCAGTCCTACTGGTGGAAGGTCTCATCTTTTCTCTTTACCTCATTTCATATACTAGCCTCCATTTTTTTTCTACTTCTGAATTCACCTTCTTGTAGACATTCTCTCTCTCTTTCTATTTTCAAACTCCTTCAAAGAAACAATCCACTCTCAATTACTTCTTACTCATTGGTCCCCATTCTGAGAAATCCATATCTAAATTATATAGTTCTGATCAGCCTGATAAGGTGTTACTGATATGATTAGTGAGTGTCCTACCAAGACTCTGCACCTCCAAATTACTCTACAATTATCCCATTTATAACATTTGCATATCGATTATCTTATACAGTCCCTGAAAATAATCATTGTACTTTAGCCTTCATTCCTCTGCCTAGTTTGAGTTGAGCACAATGAGTTTCATATCTAATCTGCAGACAGTGTACACACTAGAGCAAGTGAACATGTTCTTCACACTCTTATGTGACCACATGTATTGGGTCTGACCGAGCTGGAGCTAATTTTCCCCACAACAGCCCTCTCAGTGCTGTTCTTTACATGGAGAGCTAGAAAGGTGCTGAAACACACCTGTGTTGTAGCTGCTGCTGGGCAGGGCTCACACAGCACCAAGGGTTTTTTTCAGTGTTCCCCCTGCAGTGGCATGGGGTGAACAAGATCTTAGGAGGGGACACAACTGGGACAGGTGACCCAAACTGACCAAAGAGATATTCCATACCATATGACGTCAGCTGAACTATAAAAGGTAGGAAAAGGAGGAGATGTGTTTTAGAGATTTCACTGATCAAAAAGCTTTAAGAATTTTATTTTATTATTTCAAAATTACATTAAAGTATTATACAATGGAATGCCTAATCGGATACAAACCACAACTCAGTGTAGTTTGCATTCAAAGTACCTGATTAAATCATTAATTTAATGGAGAAGGAGGAAAGTGTGGAGCTTGGGAAAAAAAAATAAAAATTGGAATTCAGGAAGAAAGCCTTCAACGCAGACACATTTATTATCACATACATACCAGTCTTGGGTGATGAGGCTGCCAAGTCAAAAGGTCCTTGAAGAACACTATTATATTCTACAGCACTGACTCAGTACCTATAGCAAAATCAAATCCCACTGATCTAATCATTACAGGAAAATCCCACCCTTGCCCCTTTTGGCCTGTGGCAAACAATGCCAGCCCTGCTGGTGATTTCTTCCTCCTCACCTAGGGACCACTTAGGGATCTTTTTATACATTCTCAAATGTTCTTCACCCCTTCTTCTTTCTTCAGTGGCTTGCAACTTCACATTACAGTAAAAGTTACCTTACATAGCACATTTTAAAATGCTAGTTACTTTCCTGTGTTCTCTTTGTTTAATGGTAGAAATGATTTTGCCACACTCAGAGGTCTGCATTTGTAGCTCTGAGGTGTCCAGTGTTCATCCCTGTACCTTTTCTCGGCCCACACATACACTCCTCTGCTCTCTGCTTTGAGGTCTGTGTTTTCTACACCAGAACCTGGAGTACAGACACATCCTGTCTATCAGGTTTTACTCTATATCTTCTGCACACTGAATGTAATTTATGTATATATATTTATTCCAAAAAAAGGCCTTTATCTCTACATCGCATCATGGTGATGGAGTCATAAAAATTTAATTCTACACAGAGTACTTGTTACTGGCAGATGCATGAAAATATGTCTATACTGTACAAAGTTTCAGCAGACCTTAACCAAATCAGGCACAGCCACCTGATCATTACAAGAATTGCTATTACAATAACTAAAGAAAAGGAAAGATCCTGGGCAACTTCAGACAAAGCCAGAGAAACCTGAGGACTTGCTATGGCTGAACAGAGCTGTGGGCTTTTACTTTGACAGCAATGCTGTTTTCTCCAGCATCATGGCAGTGCAGTATTTTTGTTCTCTTGGTGCCTGGGTTTAGAAACCAATGCACTGTTTGTAGCCATTAGTCAGTATGGACTGTAATATCTGGTTAGGTTTTGGAAATGAGCATTTCTCTGTGCTAGGAACAACAAGTACAGGCGGGCGAAAAGTTTTTTGCTAAGCAGTAGGTGACAGGATTAGCTTAGCGAGATGCAGGGAGGCCTGCATGGCCCAGAGTTCAGCAGCACTAGGAGAGATGTTTGTGAACATACAGATCAGTGCACAGAGTGGAGAGTCAGCAAATATATTAGATAAACCATTGACTGTGGGTTTTCTGTGGGAATGATGCAGATGCTGCTGTGTGCCTTGGGTTTTAATGAATTAAATTTCTTGAAAAGTTTTTAAATTATTGTACTTAAAGACATGTTGCTAATGTGTCTTAGTGTATATTATTAGATCACAGAATCATCATAGAATTGTTTGGGTTGGAAGAGACCTTACAGATCATGAAGCTAACCCAGCACTGCCAGGTCACCACTAAGCCATGTTCCTCAGTACCACATCTACATATATTTTAAATCCCTCCAGGGATGGGGACTCTACCACTTCCCTGTTCCAGGGCTTGTCAACCACTTCTATGAAAGAATTTTTCCTAATATCCAACCTAATCCTCTCCTGGCACAACATGACACAATTTCCTCCTGTCCTATCACTTGTTAATTGGGAGAACAGACTGATCCCCCACTTCTTTTCTGACTTCACGTATACTGTTGTTTGGGATTCACCCAAGGGTACTGAGGGACCTGGCCAAAGTGCTCACCAAGCCACTTACAATTGTTCATTAACAGTCCTAGCTAGCTAGGGAATTCCCAGTTGTCTGGAAGTTAACAAATGTGATACTGATTTTCAAGAAAGACTGGAAGGAGGATGAAAAGAACTATAGGCCTGTCAGTCTGACCTTTGTGCCGGGGAAGGTTAAGGAGCTGATCATCTTGAGTGCCATCACATGGTATGCACAGGACAATCAGGCAGTCAGTCCCAGTCAGCATAGGTTTATGAAAGACAAGTCCTGCCTGACTAACCTGATTTGACTCTATGACAAGCTGACCTACTTAGTGGATGAGGGGAAGACTGTGCATGTTGCCTGCCTGGACTTAAGTAAAGCTTTTGACAGCTTTCCACAGCATTCTCCTAGAAATATTGGCTGTTCATGGCTTGGACGGGCAAATACTTTGCTGGATAAAAAATTGACTGGATGACTAGGCCCAGAGAGTGGTGATGAATGGAGTTAAATCCAGTTGGGGTGTGGTCACAAGTTGTGTTCCCCAGGACTTGGTATTGGGGCCTGTTCTCTTTAATATCTTTATCAATGATCTGGATGAGGGCATCTGTGAGTCACCTGAGAACTGTGGATGGATGTGATGCAGGGAAGACACAGGGTCTTGATAATTAAGCAGCATGCGAGGTCTAGCTGATAAGCTAGCCTATTCTTTATATAAGTGTTTTATATGTTTTCTGCACAAAGATATCACATATATCAGTCAGGGTGAGCTCTTTTATCTCTTTTTTTTCACACTCAGAAATTCCTGTTCTACTCCTTCATACACATTCTTCCTTCCTGTGACTGCCTTCAGTCATTCCCGTGCAGTCAAGCAGCATTCTACTTTTTTTCTCATTCAGACATACGACCACAATGACTCATCTTTGACCTGTGTCAACCATCAACCCTGAGATGTATTACATTTTTTGGTTTCCGTTCTGAATACACAGCCAAGCAGTATATAATTATAAGATTAATATAGATACAGCTGGGTTATGTTGATCAATAATAACACTGCCAGCTGGCTTTAGAGGAACTCCTTGGTTCTTCATTTAATGAAGCAGCCATCTGCTTCAGCCTTCCGCCACAGGCATCAAGTGCACTCTCAGTAATTTTGCAGACAACACCAGCTTGGGTGGGTGTGTCAATCTGCTAGAAGGTAGGGAGGCTCTACAGAGGGATCTGGCCATTCTAGATCAATGTTCCGAGGCCAATGATATGAGGTTCAACAAGACCAGGTGCTGGGCTTTGCACTTGGGTCACAACAATCACCTGCAATGCTACAGGCTTGGAGCAGGGTGGGAAAAAAGAACCTGGGGTGCAGGTCAACAGCCAGCTGAATATGAGCCAGAATGGGCCCAGGTGGCCAAGAAGACCACCATCATCCTGGCTTATGTTAGAAATACTGTGCCAGCACAACTAGGACAGTGATTATCCCCCTGTACTCAGCACTGGTGAGGTTGTACCTTGAATACTGGGTTCAGGTTTGGGCCATTCACCACAAGAAGGACTTTGAACTGCTGTAGCATGTCCAAATAAATTCAATGAAACTGGTGAAGGGTCTAGATCACAAGTCTTGTGAGGAGAATCTGAGGGATCTGTGTTTGTTTAGCCTGGAGAAAAGGAGACTCAGGGAAAACCTTATTGCTCTCCACAACCACATGAGAGAAGGTTGCAGTGAGGTGTGGGTTGTTCTGTTCTTCCATGTAGCAAGTGATAAGATAAGAGGAAATGGCCTCAAGTTGTGTCATGTGAGGTTTAAATTAGACATTAGCAAAAATTTCTTCACTGAAAGGGTAGTAAAGCCATGGTCAAGGCTGCCTAGGAAAGTGGTGGGGTCCCCATCCCTGAAGGGATTTAAAAGACAAGTAGATGTGGTGCTGAGGGACATGGTTTAGTAATGGACTTGGAAGTGCTGTGTTAATGGTTGGACTTGATGATCTTAAGGCCTTTTCCAACCAGAACAATTCTATGATTCTATGGTTTCTGTGAATTATCTAGGCATACACCAAAGAACTCCTATGAGCTAAAATACTTGGCATATGCAGATGTTCTGTAGGTGAAAAATATTATTAGACAAGTATGCTTTTGTGCATGCATAGAATTAGTTCCAATTCCATTGGGCTGATAGGAAGAGAAACCCAGAAATTAAAAACAATGTGGAAACAAGTTAGCAAAAGCAAGTATGCCCTGCAAAACACATTGTTTTTAACATTTTTGAGGAATGAAGGAGAAAACAGACACAAAATACATCTATTATGTGCTATTGAACCGACACTGAAATGAGTCAACAGCAGGCCTGGGAGTGAAGCAAAAACATATGGGAAAGTTACTACAGTATTTGACATATAAAAGGCATAGGAAAATATTAGATAGCTATAACTACTCAAGGATTATATAAGAAATTTGCCTTGAACTTCAAGACACTTCCTTGCCCAGGACTAACTGGAGGCCTACAAATGGGATATGTTATTTCTAGCCAAGTATATGTCAAAATTAGTCCAAGATCCCTTTGGCTGGGAGAAAGGACTCTTAACAACTTCAAAACTTACATCATAGTTATAAAAAATATGATCATAATCAAGCTAACGAGTATAAGTAAGCCTTGAACTACAAAGAATTGTTTAGAATTGAAAAAATCTTTTAAAGTTGGGTGAATAGAAATGATTGAATTAATGCACTGCAGGGAAAGACTTCTTATACATAGGGTATTCGTCTGGATAGTAGAAGTAACAGGGAAATATATCTTGAAATTGCCCAAAATAATGATAAGAACTTACCATCAGTGAAAATGTTCTGTGTATGTAGCCTACACAAAATCACCAAACTACAAATATTTCTCAGAAAAGTCAGAATTATCACTGATTTCCCCAAAAGATTGGAAGATGTTAGCATGAACTTTGAAGTATTATAGCATTTGCATACAGGAAATGACTGAAAAGAAATAAGCTCAAGAATTACATATACCTCATAAAGTTTAGGCTTAATCAGAGTACCCCTATCTTACAGAAAGAATTCATAGTAGCAATCAATACTCTGTAATAGGTATCCACCATAATAAATGAACATAGGATTAAATCATTAGAAGTGTCTGTACTTTATAATGTGCTGAATTCCCAAAAAATATTAATATATACACACCATAACCTAGCAATTACCATGTTAGATTTTGGCAGGGATTACTGGAATATATTAGAAAAAGGACAGCTATTTAAAACTGCCCAGAATTCTTCATGACTGATGGAAAAATGTACTTCTAAAATCAATAGCTTCCCACTGTATGACTATATGGAATGAATTGTGAGAATAAATCTGCAATAAGCAAAATGCCCCTAATTAGTGGCCTTACTGTTATAACCTGGCATGTGCAGCACATGACATATTTAAAGTAAAGAGAGAAAAGACTATGGCTAATGTTAAAGAAAACTAAGCTACAGCTCTGTAGGAATGTCATGGTTTAGAAAGTGCAGTTAGTTAGAAGAACTAAACTGAAAAGTAAAAACCCTGAACAGAATTAGTTCTGTTCTTCACTCAAATCAGGACAAGGAATTACTGAAAGATCTGATCTCAAATGGTAAAGCCATTGTATTTTGTGATTATTTACTTCATACTATTAGAAAGATTGACAGACCTTCCTTGGTTGTCTGAGTATCACAGACTTTAACAATCTCAGAATGGTTGAGATTGACAAGGACATCTGGAGGTCACCAAAGCCACCTAGAGCCAGTTGCCAGGACCATGTCCTGATAGATTTTGAGTATCTCCAAAGAAGAAGACTCCACAACCTCTCCAGGCAACCCGTGCTAGTGCTCAGTCACCCTCACAGTGAAAAAGTGTTCCCTGATACTCAGAGGAAACCTCCTGTTTCAGTTTGTACCTCTAGTCCTGTCACTGGACACCACTGGAAAGAGCCTGGCTCTGTCCTCTTTTCACCTTCCCTTCAGGTATATATATACATTAATAAGATTCCTCCTGAGCCTTCTCTTCTCCAGGCTGAACAGTCTCAGCTTCCTCAGCCTTGCCTCATAGGAGAGATGTCCTAGTCCCTTAGTCATCTTGATGGCCCTTTACTGAAATCTCCAGTATGATTACATCTCTATTGTACTGGGGACCCCGGAACTGTACTCTGGGTGTGAGTACAAAGCAGAAGGGAAGGATCACCTCCCTTGTCCTGCTGGCAACACACCTCCTAACACAGGCCAAGACACCGTGAGCTTAGGGTAGAGCTAAGACCTTTGCAAAATCTGACAAAATGCTGTCATACTGAACTAGCAAAACCTAAACATGTTTTTAAATTAATACGATGGCATACAATTATTCCAAGTAAAGGAAAAATAATCACAAAAGCTTCAGAAGCTTTTCAATGCTTTGCATATATCAAGGGGTATGGGAAAAACCGAGAGAGAAGATATGCCTCAGAAGATGCAGCATTCTTCAAGAATGATGTGCAGAACATAGCTGAAAATGAAAAGATATAGAGGCTTTCATAACAGATAATTAGAATAAATCAAGCATATATTGTTTATTTTTCATAATTACCCAGAACTCTACATAAGTGATCAACTGAGCTTTCTGTAAAACTGAAAGATTTCAGTCTTAGGAATTTTTAAAGATTGTTGGGCTAACTCAGTAAATATTATTGGAGTAAGCAGAGTTATTTACAGTTCTATAAAAGTAAGTAGTAAAAGTTAGAAGATTTGAGGTCAAACTGCTACCTGGTACATTACAGGAATTATTGTAGTAAATTAGAAAAAATAATTACTCATAGTTTACCATAAAATTCTAGCAGCTGAATTGTGTGAAACCTCCAAAAGTTGAACAGTTTTCATTTTAATGTATAATGATCAGAATTTCATTGGGTATATAGGAAGAGCTCACAGCTGTAAGACGCATCTCATCTGATGCACCCCATAGACAGATGTGAAAATCTAATGGCACTAGGCAACGTCTTTCACTCAGGAAAAAAGAGGAAAGCACTTGTTAAAGTGTTAAAATCTGTCAGACCTGGGGAAAAATACATGCTTTTTAAACGTGTTTTAAAGGGACTGGACAAAATCCTATTCCCATTCTGTAGAAAAGATGTTTTTTACAAACAAGCATAAGGCTACCTGTCTGTGTTTGGTGTTTTGAATCACCTCTGTGGAGGGAGAAGAGTTTGTTGATTTTCCCAAAACAGCTTGGCAGGCACATCATGGGAATGAAGGGATAGAAGACTTGTCAGATAGCTGTTATGGGAGAGTAGACAGGAGAGATGCAGTATAATTCCAATTGTGAGACTGCAGGAAGAGCAAAGGGCTTATTTTAAGCAGAAGGCAGATTTGCAGCCAAACTACAGCCAAGTGAAAGAGAAGGCTCCTAGTGATGACAAAATAAAGTTTGTTCAAATATGCAAGTTGGTGCGCTGGCTTCAAGACAGATGCCAGAGTAATAAGGGTTTTTAAAAATTTTAATCTATCTGCCTCAGATCTTTTATCCATTTACAGTGTTGTTCTGTTCTGATTTGCCTTTATAAAAATGTGCCTTTGAAGAGCAAAGACCCTTCAGCACCTTTTTGTGTACTCTTTTGAAACAAAAGGTGGGGCAGTTCGAGCTCAGGTCTCTCACCAATTGGAGTCCTACTGTGGTATGGTAGGAACAACACATAATGGCCAAGCAGTTACTCTGTCTGACAACTAAGAAACAATGCATGGCTTTGAATTCCATCTTGGCCAGGGATATTTTTCCTGTCTCAAAACACCCCTAGAAGTCTTCAGGAGTGATAACTTCTACATGTGTGATGGCTTCTCTAGGTGAGTATTCTAAGGCTTTGCACAGTCATGCAGAAGAAACTGAACATGTGCAAAGTGGCACAGGAATAATATCTCAGGATTCATGGCCTGAATGCCATGCCATGCCATGCCATGCCATGCCATGCCATGCCATGCCATGCTATTGCTTCCAGAATTAGGATCTGAGCACCAGGACTGAAGTCAAGTGCAGTTCTAGCTATCCCTTAGCTAGATTTTAGTGAAATTAAAGTTACACGAGTCCTCTATAATGGTTTTCTTCCTTTTCTTCTCAATCTCAACCCCTCTGAAGCTTCTGTAGATACAGACAGATCCTGGAGAGGGACAGGCCAGCAAGTGCCCTTGCTGAGAACCCTGCCCCTGCAGGCTGCCCCTCTGGTAGGTGTACAGCTGGTTCCAGAGTGCAGCTGGTTCCAGAGTGCAGCCAGTTCCAGAGTGCAGCCAGGAGCTACAGGTGTCCTTTACCCAGATAACTTGTTACAGAAAAGAGAGAAGGAAGAGCAGGAAGAGGTCCTAAAAGTTAGTGGGATACCCATGGGATGAAGGTATAAAAACTCAAAAGTCCTGTGATCACACCATGCTCCAGTGAGGGGTCCATGTAATGCCAGCACTGTTGACCTCAGGACTAAGAGGAACAAAGGAGGAATGAACACAGCTGAAGAGAATGGAGTGGATACCAGGGAGCATGTGGAAACCAATCACAATTATTATTATAGAAACATCTTCTGTGATAATACCCTTTTTTTTTTTTTTCTTTCTTTTCTGGTAATGATTTGATTGGGATTTAAAGTGATTCTTGGGGAAGACTCTTACCATTTCAATTATACCAATGATGAAGTCTTGGTGTCACCACCATAAGTTTGGGTTCTTTGACAATGGTATGATCTATGCAGCACCAGGGTTGTTGACACCAAACAGGAGACACCTCTCTCAAAGGGGCAAGAGGGTCTTTGCAGAGGAGATTGCAGGGCTAATTGACAGGGCTTTAAACTAGAAGTGAAGGGGGAGGGGGACAATGTCACCAGGCTTCCATGTGGTAAGCTATGGGAGGACACAACAGTGTGGGAGCGATGGGGGACTAGTAAGGGCTCTCAACCTGCTGCCCAGAAGCATGCTGGGGACAAAATAATGCAGTCAAAGTGTTGCAGAGACGACCCAGATCCCCTTCAGGTAGTAGCTGCCAACAGGGAAACACATTCATGGAATAAAGGGGTGTTTCCCTGGAAAGATGATATGGCCAGTGGCCCAGCTGAGGTGCCTCTACACGAATGCACTAAGCATGGGCAACAAACAAGAGGAGTTGGAAGCCACCATACTACTAGAAGACTATGACATAGTGGCCATTACTGAAA
>WTSP01136431.1:0-12035 GCA_025331215.1 Actenoides lindsayi | reverse complement strand
AAAACAAAAAAAGCAGTTGTATTTTTTCCAATAGATCTACACAGATGAGTTGCATTGTGTCGGACACACAGGAAAATGCTCATTCTACTGCAACAGCCTTCAAGACATTAGGACCTCTTGGCCCCTGGGAAAGTTCCTCCCATCTCTCCAGCAGCTCCTGCTTGAACAAAGGGGAAGGGCCACATGCTGACAAGTATGCTGTGCTCACCAGCTCCTCTGCCTCATTTTTCTGAAATAACAGTAAGCATTGTTTCCTAAAATGATTGTTCCCCTCACATAAACAGGACACTGAAGCTGCATAAAGAAGCACAGCCATGCAACTCCTTGTATTACAGATGCACCAGTGAGAGAATCTGGGCTTATGTGCATTATGACAGCAAAGGAAATAACCTGCTCAGAAGTCTGTGCACTTCAGATGGAGCATGGGGTAAATATGTGCAGTATTCAATTTTTCTGCACAAAGTGTGGTTCACCTTGTTTGAAATTATCATCTCCCAAACATATTTCAATCAGTTTTCAGGAGGTATATAAATACAAGGCATCTTCATGCAGTCAGGGTCATTAGAAATTGTTATTCCCCCTATAGGAGGAATTTTTAATAGGTATATCACAATCTGTATTGCTTGGTCTAATGTCTATGAGAAAGCACATAGCAATAGAAACCTATTATTTCAAAAAAAAAGTTATTTTATAGGGACTTGCAGTAAAGCGCACATCAGTAGAGAAATGAGATCTGAAACATTGCTAGATTGCTTACCAGAGAAAGTGGAGGGTGGAATGCAATCACTTCATTCCGCTTCCAATAAAATAACAGAGAACAAGGATCATTGCTTTGAATCATTTTACAAAACGGTTATTCCATGCTATGTGACGTCTTGCTCAGCAATAAAAGCTAAGAGAAAGGAGGGTGGGAGGGATATTTTTATTGAGATGTTTTTCTTCCAAGGCAACTGCTATTCATACACTGAGGCCCAACTCCCTGGTAAGTGGCTGGACATCACCTGTTGATGGGAAGTAGAGAATAATTTCATTTGTCTGTTTTCCTTTGCTTCTGTGCAAAACTTTTGTTTTTCTTTATTAAACTGCTTTTATTTCAACCCATGAAAGGTGAAATTCCCTGGAAATAGAATACACTGGAGCATCTACTAGAGGGATGGGACATAAAAGGGCAGATCTTAGCATCCAAAAGATGTGTGCATCAGAGCAAGTGAACTTATTAAGACTATGGGGATGTACACACAGCATGGGTATACAGAACATAAAAGCAGATTTGAAATTATGAAGTGAAGAAGGAGACATATTAACATATGTAGAAGGAAAAAAAAGCACAACCCTCCTAAACCCTTGATGTCCTAAGATGTGAAATAAGAGGGAATCAAGGAAGTTCTTTCATATTTACAATGATAAAGTGACTGCAGAAATTAAAAAGGCATGGTCAAGAAAACATCAGATTGATGGCATAAAATCTCGCCTCTTTCCTTTTTCAGTGGTTTTATAAGAATAATTACCAACTCACAGCAGTTTCTATCATCACTCTGATCCAAAACAGAGATGTCTTCTTATTCTCATGTTCCCCCTGTCCCATCCTACTCCAGAATGATACCTCTCCTCTCCATTGCACAATTTATAAATTGTATAAATTCAGAACACAGAACAGGCTAATGCAGGCAAGCCAGTTTTTTGGCAATATTGTATGTGGGAAGACATCTGTGAGAAGCATCGGAAGATCTTTCTTCTTCTGAACATCTCACAGATGTTCACAAATAGTGAAAATTGTTACTTTGGGGAAGGCAGCCCATGTGCCAATAAACGTAGGGAAATGGTTTAAAATAGGAGCATGCAGACTTTGAAATTAATAAAACAACAGATCTAACCTAAACTCCTAATGACAATCAGTCTGATTGTTTTTGTTAATTATAGTTATTGACAAGTGAAATCAATGAGAGGTGATGGAGGGCAAACAAATTACAATGGCTGAATTGCTACAGTTAGCATTTTTTTTTCCCCAGAAACAAATGACAATGTTTTATTCCTCTGCTTTGCTACTTACCACATGTAACTGTGCAGACTCGGAATCCTCATTCCATGGACACGGTGGCATCCCAACCTGCACAAAAAGACTGAAGTTCCACTTCTAATACAACAAGAGGGGTGATAATGCCCAGGTAACAGGAAACTCACATCTTGAAGTCTTTACTACTCTACCTGACATGTGAGACTTGCCAAAATTGTTGCTTTCACTAACTAGTCCAGAAAAACAAGACTTTTCCGAAAAGGTTATCATACAATCCGGTGTGAACAACATTCGTGTTTCAATCTGAAGGTGATTCTTTAAAAAGAAAAACATAATTTTTCTTATGAATCAGCCTACGAGGATAAGTGAGCCTACGGAGTGCTTGGGGAAGTGCAGTGTCTGTCTTAGTTCCATACAAATTATAGGTCTTCCCTGAAAAGAGAAAAGAAGAATTGTCTTTGAACAATATTCAGTTAACTCATTTCCTTGTCCTTTCTGGCTAACATCAGCCTTTCCATGTAACTTTTTCCCCATCACAATTCATGATCAGGTTTAGACAGCCAGCACAGAGATGAGTCAGCCAGGTAGAGTATTTTAATTAGCTGCTGGGGGTTTAACCACTATGACTGGGTTCCTCCCATTTTTGAGTGGTACTTTGGGGTTACAGAATGGGGTTCACACAACGTACAAAAGCAAAAGGTTCTCACCTCCATCTGGGATTCAAATCTGCATCATATATTTCATTCCTGATCACATGCAGTTTGAATGTTCCATAGAGAAACTAACTTAATGAAGCTCCTTTGGAACTCATTCATTAAAGAAGCAGTAGGTCTTTCCCGTTCTTCCAAATGCATAGAGAAAGTCACTGTGACTGTTTCTACAAGTCTACACTGCCAGTCACACCTACTCAAGATTATTCTTTTCTGATAAGAAATACTTACCAATGTGAGGTTTGCTTTCACTGTCTCAGTTTTTTTATATTCAGGATTTATGTTTACAAAATGTTATTTCTCTGCTGCAGTGCAAGTTTATATATCACGTCTTCCTACTAAATCGCTGAGG
Source organism: Actenoides lindsayi (assembly GCA_025331215.1). Taxonomy (NCBI): domain Eukaryota; kingdom Metazoa; phylum Chordata; class Aves; order Coraciiformes; family Alcedinidae; genus Actenoides; species Actenoides lindsayi. The sequence goes on along the minus strand of WTSP01136431.1, from coordinate 8,959 downwards.
AACATTTGCATTTTCCACACACCATCCAGAACTTTAAATTTCTGAGGTTGAAAAGAACAAATCCATTTCTCTTGCAGTCAGTGACATAGAAAGAGAAAGCCTTTCTTCCTTCCCTGTGGAGGATTTACACTACAGCAGCACGGTGCATCCTCCACAATGATACACTGACACTGAACTCTTTTTCCCAACATTACAAATGAGCCATCAAAACCTTATTCTTCTGTTATCTCTGACTGTCTCTATGGTTTTGGCATTTACTTCAGCATATAAGCTGTGCTCGTCAGAACAGTTTTCTAGCTTACGCACCACAATCCTTACACAAGAACTTCACTATCCAGTTGAATGATATAAAACCCAACCTCAGCCAAAACACAAGGAAAAAAATGATAAGATTTAAATCCTATGAAAACAGAGGCAACCTTTAGAACAGCCAGCGAATCCTTCAACGCCTATCTCTAATGAGCCTTAAAACATAACAACTGCTTTAGAAGATGGGCCCCACCACGGACATCCCATCGTGTTTCCCTTAGCTTCTTTTCAATTAATGAGGCAGTCATTCAACAGTCTTGTATAACAACATCTACCACGACACAGCAGACAGGAGGAGGAGGAGGAGGAGGACTTAAGGATCCTGTCCACAGTCTAAACACAGTCCTGCGTAAAAACACTGTCTTAGCTTGGTACAACAGGCGTTGCACTTGTTTGCTTGCACAGAATGAACCTAAACATGCAAAAAAGCATGGGAGGGAGGGCAAGGAGACCAATTTTTTAAAAAGAAGATCAAGCTTTAGAACCAGGAAGAGGCACAGAACTTCAGCTATTACAAATAGAAGGCTGAGGGACTTTGCTAACCAGTGGAAGCAAATTTCTCCTAATTTTAGGAGTAGATAGCAACCAGGATACCCTTTCTGCGTGTTTGAGGCTTCAGGAGCACCACAGTGCGCAAGATGGCTGGTTCCAGTTGCATCAGGTTCAGATAAAAATATAGTGTCGGCCCTATGCAAAAAGAATTATGTATATAACTTCCATTAGCATTAATAGGAGTTATGTATGTAAATCCCACACATGGTGAGATAAGAACGTGCTACAGAACTAACTGCATTTGCATTCCTATCAGGGGGCTGCAATTAGTACCGGCACAGCAACGTCAGCCTGTATTCCCCTCTACATTTGGGAGCCTCATAAACCCATGTAGAACACGAATCTTTGCCAGTACACACCTGATTAATTACAGGTCACATCAAAACATACATGCGAAATATATTGATAAACACAAAGCCCACAGAAGGCCTATTAAAACTGTCAGCAGAGAGCACTCAAAGTCATAGTTCTGAACTCCAGGGGAACTGGCTCGCTCCTGAGCTGGGTGTCTCCTTCTTGACAAGTATTGTGGCTTCAGTACTTGTGGGGTCCTGAAGGTCACGGTGCAGAGGGACGAGGGAGCAGCAGTGCTCCACCCCCAGAGTGATACCACAGCTATGGGCAGCTAAGGGGACACAGGACTCCCAGAATGGACATCTTCCCCTGGGCGACTGGCTTGGCACTTGACAACACATCGGCTGCAAACCTGCTCAGGTTTGTGGCTTGATGACAGACAGAACAGGTCTGCACGTACCCGACTCACAGTAGATCACACTTTCGTCTACCAGAGTGATGAGCAGATCGGGAGCTTTCCCTGTCTCCGGAGCCTCCCCCTCCAGGGGGGCCCCTGTGATGCCACATGGCTTAATAAAGCACTGAATACACTCTGACACCTTCCCACTGCCTGCATATGACACCGAGGAGAGATTGTTACATCCTGGCAGTGATTAAGGCTTGCTCTGAAAGCACGACTCCGGGCAGCCCTGCAAATATCTGCTCTTCCACACAAAACGTGGTCTCCCTGCAGATGTCCCAAGCTATCTGGGTGAGAACCTGCTCCTCGGCGAACATGACTTCCATCAGCAAGTGCATTTCCCCTGAATAAAGAAACGCAGCCAAGAAGGGGTTGCTTGCCAGTGCCAAGCTGGACCTGGGCTGTGTAGAAATTGGCTTTCATGGGAGTTGAAAATGAACAGGGCTTTCCCTGCATTTGAGTCTACCCGTGTAGTTTAACTGCTGGAGAGACTTTCCTTCATAAATATCATCCCAGGATACCTGCTCTCACCATGCTCTCAGCAGCAAATGAGGAAGAAAATTCCTGGAACAACTACTCTAGTTCCTTCCCTAAAGGCTAGAAGAGAGATTTAAGACTTTTATAAAATACCTGGGGGACACTCAGATGATGAAGGCAGAGAAAGCTGGAGAAGGGGGAAAATATTATTTGATGGGTAATGAACCATCATTTATTCAATACAGTTCATGAAGCTGTCCAAGTTGATGTTGTCAGAAGAGCATTTAGATCCTTAATCATCGCTCCTATTTCTCTATCTTCAGGACCCAAAGCCATCTACAGGTAGCCAAAAAGCCATCATTGAATAAAACCAGCTGTCTCTAGGGAAGGGAAGAGACTGACCCACTACATTAAATCCAAGTGTGTATTCTAGTTTTTCTTTCATTGAGACAATTTCAACACCCTTTGCTATCTAGGTTTACGCACATATAAAATATACCTAAATATACACACAGATGCACATATATTTTGTGCCACTGCGGCTGCTTGCGGTGCGATGCAGGAGATGGCTACCATGAAGGAAAGATGGAAAGATGACTAATTTCCAGGAACACCAGGGCTACATACTCCTCTAGAAGAAATAGATTGCTACCATTTCTACAGAATCCGCAGCAACTCGGCATATTAGGCTGGGACCTAGTGAACAGCCAGATGGCTTTTTTTTCCCCTCAACATTGTTATTAGTTGGTAACAATGCTTTGTCCATTCCTTGCTTGTCCTTCCCATATGTGGTGTTAGCCTTGGCCTCTTCCTGCCATCCATCTTCTGCCCAGGCTCCTTCTCCTTTCTTCTGAGCCTTCCTATTTTTCTGTTCTTATAACAAGGGGGAATAGCAATTCTTATGGCAATGGGCAGTAGCCACCTGGCTCGTGCTGTGGAGTGGCTCTGTGGAGCAGAGGTGAGCTCTTGGGTGGGCAGAGCTGTTCCACCTACTCGTGTTGCTCTCGCAGCCGGCTGCACCTAACACAGGCTGCCCAGAGAGAAGACTGGCAAACAAACAGCCTGGAAAGAGCTTGCAGCTGCCTGTTCTTCCCCCCAGCCTCAGGACAACCATGAAGTGTTTCTGCAGTGGGAGTGTGTGTTTGGAAGCGCTCTTCCAGGCTCCTCCTTTTCTCTCCTTGCTTGGCACCAAGTGTTTTCCTCAGCCATTTACAGGAAGAACAGTCTGCCTGGACTTGTAGCCAGTGTCACTCCCCTCCCCAGGACAGAGTCACAGTGCTCCTTAAAATCACCACATGTAAAGCTAGGGATGAGACATGAAGCTCAGAGCTGCAGACAGAGCTTCTTCAGTGTTACAAACACCTGCAATATGATTAGCTCTCTATTCTGCCTTCCAGCTCCATGGGATGTGCACTTTCAATTTTCCCATACAATGCAAAACGGTTTCTTGCTGACTGTATTAGTCTAGTTGCCGATTAATAGACCAAATAGCACCTTTACCACGATGCCAACAGATTTGTACTTGAGCCTGAACTCACTCTCAGTGAGAACATGGTCAGTTTAGGTGCTCAGTAGTTCTCTCAGTTAATAAGTGTCCTTGTGAAAGGTACAAGTGGTGTACAGTCAAAGGACACAGGCAACATTCAGAGCGAGCCAGAGCAGCCTTGTCTCTTCTAGTCACACCCATGACCTGGGTTGTTAACAAGGCACAGGAAACTTTTGATACTCTTCGAAAACAGGAGTTCCATGCAGAGATGTTTTCTGCAACAGGACTCTGTTGGTCAATAGAATATCTTTCTTCTCTGGGCATGGGCCAATAAATAATTCTGTAAGGCATATCGCAGTGAAAGCTCCAGCAGCAGGAGCTGATAACAGAAGGTCAGCACATCTGTAGTGGTCAAGGGGAGGTGAGCAACAGTTCTGAAAAACGCCTCCTCTTGTCTTGTTCCTATGCACAGATAATGGCCTGCTCCTTCCACCGGGTAAGAATTGTTGCCATAGTAATGTTTCCAGCGCTCCTTTGGATCAATAGCAGAACAGAGGGGGTTTCAGGTATTTGTGTTGTTTGCAAGCCTGCAGCCATACCCCATCTATATTTCTACTCCCTTCCATAAAAGGACTTTGTTCCAAGACCTTTCATCACTGTACAATTACCCAAAGACGGCAACATAAACATGGCGTACAAAGATCTTGGTTCAGAATTGGCCCCCAGACATAGGCAACTGCGGTTGTGTCTGGAGAGTAGAGTTGCAGTTGTTTCATCAAAGCCCTGAACTTGGCTTTTGTAGCCATATCAATACCTCACCAAACTCAGGAAGGAAGTGAATCTGAAGAACAGGTTGTGTTTTTTGCTGAGGGTCCAGATGTAGTTCCTTTCACACATCAGGGGGTTTCCCATTGATTTAATTTGAATTGTTGTTTCATGAACACTCTGTAGGTACCTGACATATTCCCACAGCATAGGTTCATATGTTTAGGTACTACTAATTCTAAGATTGGAGGGAAAGTGGAGCCTTCCAGAAATGATTCAGGGCTGAAGCTACATAAGCCTGTATTTAGCCACTGCAGTGCCACTTTCAGGAACCACCTTCTGTCACGGAATCTCTCAGAACAGTTGCGTCAGGGAAAATCAAATTTGTTTAGCTCTCTGACAAACCTAAGTAAACTACATGTTCAGGATGACAAATGGAATTTAATACCACACAGACAACTAAAAAGGTTAAGTTTTAGGGATGATGATCCACAGGTCATCCCTAAAGGTCATCTCCTTTGTAGACCTGACCCACTACTAAGAGAATTGTGCTGCCGCCCCAGGGCACAAGTTAAGGACATAGAAAGAAAGCTTCCTATTATAGTACGGCCCACAGATTATTATCTACTATTAACTTTCCAGATAGGCAGCGACGAACTTGAGAGAAGAAAAATGAGGGCTATCAAGAAGGACTTTATCAAGAAGGACTTCAGGGCCTTGGATCACCTTGTCAAGGGAGCAGGAGCACAGGTAGTGTTCTCCTCTATCCCCCTAGCTGCAGGATCCAACCCAGAAAGATTGAGGAGGACTCAACAGATTAACTCTTGGCTTCAAGACCAGTGCCACCAGCAGGACTTTGGGGTTTTTGACCATGGGTCAATCTATACAAGGCCAGGCCTGCTGGTGGCTGATGGGGTACATCTCTCTCAAAGGAGGAGATGGATTCTATCACAAGAGTTGGCCAGGCTCATTGGCAGAGCTTTAAACTAGATTCAAAGGGGAAAGGGGGAAAAACCAGGCTCAATGGAGACAAGCCTGGGACATTAGTGGGATGGTGTACCAGTTCCATTGTTATCCCAGGGGTTGTAGGGGACAGTGGACTATGAGATACCCACAATGGTAACAGATGCTCCTCTACTAAGTCTCTGAAGTATCTGTATACCAACACAAGAAGCATGGGAAATAAGCAAGATAAACTAGAAATCTGGGTGCAGTCACAGGGCTATGATCTCATAGCAACTACAGATACATGGTGGGATAGCTGACACAACTGGAATGTGGTAATGGACAACTGTGTAGTTTTTAGAAAGGACAGACTGACAAGCGAGGTAGTGGAGTTGCTCTCTATGTGAGTAATCAGCTAGAATACATTAAGCTTAAGCCAGGGGGAGATGATGAAAGTGTTGAAAGTTTCTGGGTAAGAGTTAAGGGACATGTGAACATGGGTGATACTGTTGTGGGCATCTACTACAGACCACCAAACCAGGAAGAATCTGTCAATGAGGCCTTATACAGGCAGCTGGAAGTAGCCTCAAGATCACATGCCCTGGTGCTCAAGGGTGTCTTCAATCACTCTGATATTAATTGGAAAGATCACACAGTCAGTCATAAGCAGTCCAAAAGGTTCCTGTAGTACATTGATGACAACTTTCTGCTGCAGAGGGTTGAAAAACCAATGAGGAGAGGTGCGATGCTGGACCTTGTATTAACAAACAAAGAAGGTCTGGTTGCAGATGTCATGGTTGGGGGTAGTCTTGGCTGTAGTGACCACGACATGTTAGAGTTTAATAACATTAGGCAAAGAAGCAGGGTAATAAGTAAAATTTCTACTCTGGACTTTAAGAGGGCTAACTTTGTCCTCTTCAAAAATCTACTTAGAAGCACCCCATGGGCTAGGGCTCTAGAAGGTAGAGGGTCCAAGAGAGCTGTTTAATATTCAAACATTGCCTCCTCCAAGCTCAAGATAAATGTATTCCCTTGAAAAAAAGTCAAGTAGAGGTGGCAGGAGACCTGCATGGATAAGCAAGGAGCTCCGAAAAAAAATCAAATGGAAGAGGGAGGTTTACAATATGTGGAAAAAAGGTCTGGTTAATTGGGAGGATTATAGAAATACTGCCAGAGTACGTAGAGACTCAACAAGGAAGGCCAAGGCACCCTTGGAACTTAGTCTTGCCAGGGAGGTGAAAGAAAATAAGAAGAGATTTTTCAAATACGTCAGTGAGAAAAGGAAGAGAAGGGAAAAAGTTGGTCCACTGCTAAATGAGGTGGCAGATATGATAACAGAGGATGCAGAGACGGCAGAATTGCTGAATGCTTTCTTTGCCTCGGTCTTTACTTCTAAGATCAGTCCTCAGGAACCCCAGTCACTGGAAGTAAAAGAGCAGAACTGGAGAGAGGAAGATGCTCCCCTAGTCAGTCAGGATTGGGTTAGACATCACTTGCATAAACTGAAAACACACAAATCCGTGGGCCCCAATGAGGTGCATCCACGTGTGCTGAGAGAGCTGGCTGACACTGTTGCTGGGTCTCTTTCTGTCATTTTTGAAAAATCATGGAGAACAAGAGAGGTGCCTGATGACTAGAAGAAAGCCAATGTCAATCCAGTCTTCAAAAAGGGCAAGAGGGGAGACCCCAGCAACTACAGACTGGTCAGCCTCACCTCCATCCCTGGAAAGGTGATGGAGCACCTCATTCTGCAGGCCATCTCTAACCACATGGAAGAAAAGAAGGTTATCAGGAGTAGCCAACATGGATTTACCAAAGGGAAATCTTGTTTGATGATTTTTATATCCTTCTACAAAGCCATGACCAAATAAGTAGATGAAGGGAGAGCAGTGGATATCGTATAACTTGACCTCAGTAAGGCTTTTGATACTGTCTCCCATAACATACTCACAGAAAAACTCAAGAAATGTGGCATAGACAATTGGTCTGTGAGGTGGTTTGAAAACAGGCTCAACAACATATTTCAGAAGATTGTGATCAGTGGTGCAGTGTCAAGTTGGAGGCCTGTGGCCAGTGGTGTTCTCCAGGGATGAGTACTGGGTCCAGTTTTGTTCAATATCTTCATCAACAACCTGGACGAGAGGATAGAGTGTTTCCTCAGCAAATTTGTTGATGATACAAAACTGGAATGGGTGGCTGACACATCATAAGGCTGTACTGCTATCCAATAAGATCTGGACAGGCTGGAGAGCTGGACAAAAGTGAACCTCATGAAGTTCATAATGACGAGTGTAGAGTCCTGCATCTGGGGAAGAGTAACACCATGCACTAGTACAGGTTAGGGATTGTCCTGATGGAAAACAGCACCACAGAGAAAGACCGTAGAGTCCTAGTGGAGTAAATTATCCATGCGATAGCAATGTGCCCTCGTGGTCGGGAAGGCCAATGACATTCTGGGATGTATTAAGAAAACTGTGCCCAGCAGGTCTAGGGACGTTCTCTTCCCCCTCTACTCTGCCCTAGTGAGACCACACCTGGAATACTGTGTCCAGTTTTGGGCTGTCCAATTTAAGAGAGACAAGCATCTGCTGGAAAGAGTCCAACAGAGAGCTACAAGGATGAATAAGGGACTTAAACATCTCCCCTATGAAGAAAGACTGAGAGAACTGGAGCTGTTTAGTCCTGAGATGAGAAGACTGAGAGGGGATCTTATTAACATCTATAAATATTTGAGAGATGGGTGTCAAATGGAGGGAGCCAATCACTTTTCTGTAGTGCCCAGTACAAGCAATAATGGGTATAAACTTGAGCATAGAAGGTTCCACCTCAACATCAAGAGAAACTTTTTCACAGTGAGGATGACAGAACACTGGAACAGACTGCCCAGAGAGGTTGTGGAATCTCCTTCTCTGGAGACTTTCAAAACCTGCCTGGATACATTCCTGTGTAGCATGCCCTAGGTGATCCTGCTTTGGAACAGGGGTTGGACTCGATGATCTCTAGAGGTCCCTTCCAACCCCTAGCATTCTATGATTCTATGAAAATGCACATATCACTCACCTAAAAGATGAGGGCTCTCAACCTTTGAAGGATTTACCTTGAGCAGAGTCCTGATCCAAGGGGAGAGTCTCCAACTGCAGACCCACTGCTCCGAGGACAACTGGCTCCATTTGCCCTCTGAGGGGCCTCCACTTCTACCTGTGGTCATATGTGGTCAGTGGTCTAGAAATTTCTCTCAGCCGAGGCATTTCATTGGCTAAGGTGTTGTACATTGGCTAAAGGGACTTGCTTTTCCTATTCCTCAACTGAGGTGTGTACCTGACCACAGTCACAACAGCTGGGCTGCTCGACCCCCAAACCACAGCTTTGAGTTTTAACTCTTTCTGTACAGTGGTTGAGAAAGTTCAGCCTTTATCAGGTAGAGTGTGCCTGCTACAATTTCAGCACATAGATCATCAACATCTGCCCACCTGCTCTACATATGTCAAAAGTTTGTATATGTATTCCTAATTGGAATGGGAACGTGCTGTATTCTGCATTATCTGGTACATTTTTAAAGTAGCAACTAATATTTCTTTGCCTGCAGAAAACATCGCCAAATCACAAATACAAGTCGCTTCTGTGGGAACAGTGATAATCAGCTCCATGGGCACAACTCAGAAAGATTCACC
>WTSP01136430.1:0-12065 GCA_025331215.1 Actenoides lindsayi | reverse complement strand
CCCCGCCCCCGTCCCCGTCCCCGTCCCCGTCCCCGTCCCCGGGGGTTTCAGAAGAGCCGTGGATGAGGTGCCGAGGGACATACATGCTTTAGTGGTGCCAGTGCTGTGTCGGCAGTTGGTCTCGATCAGCTTAAAGTCAAACGTTTCTATGGTTCTGTAAATCCAGCTGATAACTCCATTCCAATAAATCTATAGGTCCAGCTCTCTATAGGCACAGAGGCTCTGCCAGCTTGCCAGGCAAGAGAAGCCCTGAGGGCAGCCAGTTTGGCCCTCCCGAAATGGTGGGTACTCACTGCAGGACCAAAACCACTGAGTCTTCAGAGAAAGCCCCAGTGATGTTGGACCGACCCACCCAGGGAGAACCGGTAACAGAGGAGACTCCAGCCCAGGCGGTAGGCTGCAGGGACTGCCCAAACCCCTCTCCTGGGGAAGGGGCAGGCACTGCACAAGGTGTGCACATGGGGGGTGACCCGTTAGGTCCGGTGGCTGAGTCACAGGAAACGGTGACGAGGCTGCGCAGCATTGATAGGTGGCTTCAGAACCCAGTTCCAGCAACAGACACCGCTGAGGATGAAGAGCCCTTGACCCTGGTGTACCACAAACGCAGGTCTCCACCACAGCCTCCACCCTCCAGCATCTCAACTGAAAACAGATCTGAAGTTTCAATGACAGTAAACACCCCCGCGCAAGACCCACAAGGGGCAGCTGAACCAACAGCACACGGTGGCTATCGCCGGAAGAAACGATGTGTGCTTGTAGTGGGAGACTCCCTGTTAAAGGGCACAGAAACACCAGCCTGACGGGGAGTCACGTGAGGTGTGCTGCCTTCCTGGAGCTAAGATACATCACATTACTGGGAGGGTGCCACGACTTGTTAACAACACGGACTACTATCCGCTGTTCTTCCTTCATGTCAGCACGAACGACACCGTAAGCCCAAACTTGGGCAGAATCAAAAAATACTATAAGGCCCCTGGGGAGAAAGTGAAGAACTTTGGTGCCAAGTTATTTTTTCTTCCATATTACCAGTTCTAGGATTGGGGTCAGACAGGAATAGGTGCATAATGCAGACCAACTTCTGGCTACATGGCTGGTGTCACCACGAGGCTGTTGGCTTTTACGATAACGGGCCCTTCTGTGAGGACTACAGCCTGCTAGGAAGGGGTAGAATCCACCTGTCTAAAAGAGGAAGGGGAATCTTTGGCAGCAGGCTGGCCAACTTGGTAAGGAGGGCTTTAAACTGAAAGACTCAGGGGTAGGGATCCAAAATGGCAATGCCCACGCCACCATCACCACTACAACCAATTGGGGAATAAATCAGGCCAACCAGAGTAGCGTAACATGTGCCTCAGCTCTCTCCCTAAATGAGGATCAAAAGACTAGCCACCTAACGTGTGTGGATGCTAACGCACGCAGTCTGGGACACAAACAGGAGGAACTGGAGCTCCGAGCCCAGTCAGTAAGTTATGATACCAGAAACCTGGTGGGTCAACTCACCCAACGGGGGGATTGTGATAGATGGCTATAGGCTATTCATAAAGACAGGCAGGGTAGAAGAGGAGGAGGAGTCACCCTCAAGGAGAACCTTGAATGTACAAAAGTCAACTATGGTAATTGTGGAAGCCCTATTGAATGCCGCTGGGTCAAAACCAGAGGGGGTGTCTCCAAGGGAGCCCTTACAGTAGGCATCTGTTACTGACCCCCAAACCAAGACAACGAGACCAATGAAGCAATACTTGGGTCAGTTAAGCTTCGGGTCAACAAAACCAGGTTCTTATGGGAGACTGTAACTACCCAGACATTTGCTGGAAGAACAACACAGCAGCTCACCTGTCACCCATCAAGTTCCTGGGATGTTTAGAGGACTCCTTCCTCATACAAATGTTAGATGTGCCAGCCAGGAGTGGGGCTCTGCTGAACTTGCTGCTCACTAACCAAGAAAGCCTGCTCTGTAATATCAGTTAGTGAAGTGACAGCCTTGGCTGCAGGGATCACGACATGGTGGAGTTTGGGATGCTGATGAGAATGCTGAAGGTCAGTTCCAAGACAAAGGTTTTAGACTTTAGAAGAGCAAACTTCAGCTCGCTCAGGGCTCAGCTTGAAGGTATCTTGTGGGAAGCTGCCATGAAGGATAAAGGACCTGGTGAGTGCTGGGAGTTTTTCAAGAACACTCTTCTGGATACACAAAACCAGTTCATCCCCGCTAAAGGCAAAGGAAGTAGGTGGAGCAAGAGACCCTTAACTGCCAGCTTCTGGGTCTGCTCAGAACCAAAAGGGAAACATACCAGAGATATAAAAGTGGAACATTACCCGTTGAAAATGTCAAGGGCAGTGCAGGGGTGTGCAGAGAGGGAGTTAGGAAAGCAAAAGCTCAGACTGAACTGAAATTGGCCAGAGATGTCAGAAACTTCAAGAAAGGTTTCTTCAGATACTTAACAACAAACAGAAACAGAGTGAGAATATTGGCCCACTGTTAAACAGGAGAGGTGAACTACTCCCTGACAATGCTGGACACGCAGAGGTCCTCAACACCTTCTTCACTGCTGTCTTTACCAGCGCTGTTAGGTCCCGGGCCGTGGGAACAAACATCCTGATCGATGCCAACACAGACCCACCACCAGTGAAGCAGGAGGTGGTCTGTCAACTACTGCGGGAGCTTGACCCATACAAAGCGATCGGCCCCGACGCCATTACGAGAGCTGGCTGGTGGAGTTGTGAGGCTGCTCTCTGTAATCTTTGAGAAGCTGTGGAGACTGGGAGATGTGCCCGAAGACTGGAAGAAGGCCAATGTCACCCCTTGTAGATCAAGAAGGGTTCCAAGGAGGATGCAGGTAATTACAGACCCATTAGCCTCATTTCAATCCCTGGGAAGGTTATGGAGCAAATCCTCCTGGGGACTATCACAGGGATCATCAGAGGACTGGAAGACCTGCCATCTGAAGAAAGCTGAGAAAACTGGGTTTGTTCAGCCTTGAGAAGGCTTAGGGGAGACCTTATTACCAAGTACCGATACATGAAAGGTGGCTACCAAGAAAATGGAGACTCCCTTTTTACAAGGAGTCACATGGAAAAGACAAGGGGTGATGGGTACAAGTTACTCCTGGCGAGATTCCAATTGGACTCCGCAAGAAAATTTTTCACCATGAGAGCAATTAGACATTGGAATCATCTCCCAAGTGGAGTGGTGGATTCCCCTACACTGGACAGTTTTAAGACTCAGCTTGACAGGGTACGGGGCCAGCTCTTTTTCTTTTTTTTCCCCTTTAAAGGTTGGACCTGATGATCCTTGAGGTCCCTTCCATCCTGGTATTCCATGAGTCTATGATTCTATGATTGAAATGGCCATTAGCACAGGTTCCACCAATGCCACAGCTGCCAGGCTCTATAAGTAAGAGAACCAGAGCCTGGGCTGGCTGGTTTTGGGTGGCAGATGCTGCTGTTAGGGAAGACTGGGGAGAATCAAGCAAGCTAGTCTGAAAATGGAGACGTTCTAAAGAAGTCAGAGATAGAGGTGAGATTCCTCCAGTCTTTTCTCACAGAGCTCTGCACAGGGCTTGTATCACTTTTAGAAGCATAGCTTGTGTTGAGAGCTGGGCTCTGCTGCTGGTGTGGCTGGGCAGACCCATGGTCCTCTGCAGAGCTGGGGAGGTCTGAGTGCTTGCTGGGAGAGCAGCTGATGTGAATAGGAATAAAACCTTTTACGTAGAAGTTCTTAAATTACTTCAGAGATGAACCCGAGCTCTATACAAACAGTTTAACTGCCTTAAATTTGCATTAGGGGGTTGGGAGCAGCTCTAAACGGGATTACATGCAGATTTACCCCAAGGCAAAAGGTCTCTAGTGTTGGAGGAAAGCTCAAGCCCTGGTTGCTGAGCACAGCTACTTCTGCAACCCTACTGTTGCTCTAGAGATGATGGAGCTCATCCTGGGATTTTTTTGGAAGGAAATTTCACCATGGACCTTGCAAGGTCCTGGATTAGAAGGTGGCTTGGAGCCATGAGGTAGGGTGGGATCCCAAGACTGTGTTTGGCAGAACTCACCAGCCGCTGCTTGAGGTTGGGGTTGCAGGGTGGAAAATGAAGGTGCGTGGAGGTGTCTTGGCTGCCCCACAGGCAGGGAGAGCTCTGTCCCAGAAAGGGGCTTGCCCAACAGGCAGCCTGGGGGCTGTTCCCCTCCCAGGCTGCCTGGGACTTGAATTTACCCAGGAAAAGGTGTTTTTTTCTTTCTCTGCTGAGGCCTGAAGAGGGTCCTCTGCATCTGCTGCTGAGCCCACCTTGCCAGCCCTTCCAGGGGCTATCCCAGCGCGCACTATCCCATCTGCTCCAGCTGCAGGAAGGCACAGGGATAAGGTCACTCTCAGGGCCAGCATCCCTGTCCTGGGCAGCCGCTCGCTCTTCTTCCCTGCCAGCACGGAGTGATCACCCACACCCTGTCCCAAACACGCAGAGCGAGGGGAGATCAAGACACTCTTAGCTCTGCCTTGAACATTAGCAGCATCAAACACAGTTTTATTTTGTAATATGGTTTACATGAAGTCCCTGCAGTGCTGCTCTCGTCCAAAAAATGGATTTGTTGCCCGGCGTGCAGGAAGCCCAGCTCTCACACGCTCAGGAGAGACACGGCTGATTTATTCCAGAGTCATACAAGGCTGGGGACTTGGTGGCTTCCACAAATCAAGCGCACCCAATGGGACTCTCCATGCTTTATTTCTATGCAAAAACTTGTAAAGTTAGTAATTTTTCGAGCCCATTTTCTTTACAGCGATTGGTTAGTCATTTACATACAATTATAATACTGCTGACTCAACATCCCTCATGCTGAGGGGAAGGGTCTTTACCTGGGCAAAGGTCTTTTTGACCTAGGGGTGTGATTTTTAGTGTTATATTGAAGGTAGTTTAGCTAAGGACACATGGGCCTTGACTTCTTCTGCCGAGTTGGCCATATGCAATTGAATAGTCTTCTTCAAGGCCTAATTGCTCCAGGATGTCCTTGTTAAAGGATCCTAAATGTTTGTTCCTCTGTTTAACATCTTGCCCTAATACAAGCTGTGTTTTAGCGTTAGTCTTCAACAACTCCCCCCTTTTTTAATTTTTTTTTATATTTATATTTTATACTTATTTTATTTTCTATTTTATATTTTAAGATATATTTTATATTAGTCTCAGTTTAGAAGTCCCTAGGAGGTTGTAAGTACATCTGAAAAGACATTGGAAAATTACATATATACGTGCAAAGGCTAATAAGACTGCTATCAATAGCATCAGCAATTTCTTAACCCCTAAACTCAAGATAGGGAACCAGGGCATCAGCCATTTCCACGTTTCTTCAAATCCAAGAGAGGTATCATCCTTCTGCACCTCCCATAACATTCTGGCTTGTTTCCAGATTTCATTCAAGTCAGTAGAAATGCTTCTGCTCCCCTCCGTGTCTACACAGCAGCCGGTTGTTCATCGCTGTGCACACTCCTCCCGGGGAGGCCAGCCACACCTAGAGCCATTCTGGTTTGGGAGCTTGGCTGCAGAATGAGCTCGTGCCCAGCAGCTTGTTCGGTTAACTATTTGCAGAGATTTTTTTCAGTCATTCCCAGGTGAAGTTTATGATCCCAAGAATCAAAGCATCTCTCCCGGTTCCCTTTGGTTGCCTGACTCATGTAAACCAGAAAAAGTAACAACCATATTTCTCTCATTATCAGGTTTTAGAAAAGCAGAGTATCTGTGTAGATACCATAGAAACAGGACTAATATTATTCCTATCAAACAGTACAAGAAAATGTCTCCCTGTGTACAATCTAAATGTAAAACTGATTCAGTCCAAGTGCAGTTCATTTATCGCTGCGCATTTTGAGTTTCAAAGGTTGAACTTGTTCACCTCTCCAGGTCTCTGGAGGGGCTGCCTCTGTTCGGCTGCAGGGGGTTCAGGAATCAAGCCCCCGAAGATTCTCAGCAGTTTGTTGTCAGTAGCACAAGATAAAGCACTTTTCTGCCAGCAGCTCCTCTTTCCAGGTTCACAGCTACCCCTGGTCTCCCAGCTTAAATGGGTGGACTGGTCAGCCCAAGAGGCACCGGAGCTCTCAGCTGAACGTACCTATGGAGGGAAGCTAGAACTCTTGCCATGGGCAAGAGATAATTGCTCAAAATCTGGTTGCCCTTTTAGAAGCATTTGGGTTTCTCCTGATGCTAAATTTACACTGTGTTTCCCACACAAAATTTCAAATGGGCTGACTCCTTCTCTAACCCCGGGGGTGTGGGGGACCTCGGCGGGACAGAGTGTTTCAAGCAATACTCTGCCCTTGAAAGGATTACAGTGTTCCCATGGGAGAAGAAGGAGAAACAGAGGAAAGGGCAATGTAAGCAAGCTGGGGGAGGCGCTAATCGCAGAGCGAAGCCTATGTGCTATCGCACGGGTAGAAGGTAAGTTCTGTAAACACCAACCAATAATAAGTGAGAAAACAACTCTGGACCAAGGAAGCAAAGACACATCTGTACAAATCCGAGCGAGGACGGGTATAAATAGAGTGGGGTAGAGCAATACAGGTGCCTTTGTGCCTTTTGGGCTTATTTGCGCTCACGGCATCAGTGTCCAATGTCGTGTGTCCGTCTCAACAGCGACATCTGGTGACCCCGACGTGGCTCGGGGCTGCGGGCAGAGCAGCGGAGCCGCAGCCGCTGCAGCTGCGAGCGGCGCAGGAGCTGCCAGCCCGGGGACCGGTGTCCGAGACCTGACGGCCCGGGGGAGCCAGCGGCAACGCGGGCGGGGCTGGCGCTGAAGAGGAGGCCAGCCTTCTAAATGCCTGGGAAATAACTCTGAAGGAGAGAGGGCTGGAATTGGAGGAATTGACTTTACAAAAGCCGCTCGTCTGCGGTAAACAGAACGGCTCCCAGCGCATACAACAGCAGCGGTTAGCGTGCGGGAGCAGACTGGGCAGGGTGACTGACAGTGCAGTAAGGAGGTGGTGGCGCCACTGGCTGCTCGGCGCTGGCTGCTGCAGACGTGAAGAGACCTTCAGGAGCGGGCAGACGAAGGTGGAAAGTTGGAAGCTTCCCAGACTGCTCGTCCAGTGCCGTGCCTGTTGCCGACCCGATTGATCCGGAGGCCGATTCCTCCCTCCCGAGGAAGCCCGGGATCCCTTTCATTGCCCATTCTGGTGACGAGGGGCTCTCGGGGCGATCTAAACCGATGAAGCCTCGTTCCTCCCCGCACCCCCGAGAATGTGGGCACCGAGAGTACCCACACCCTCGGGGCTGTGAGCTCCGGGAGTATCCTCGTCCCCGCGCTCCGCCCCCTGCAACAGAGGCGTGCCCGGAACCGGCGAAGGAGCCCAGAATTGAGCCACTGGCCCCTGCCTCGCACAGCGACCCTTCCGTGGCTGCCGGGGGAGGAGCCCCCCGCTCGATGGCTCGGCCCGGTACCCTCCGGACCCTGCGCTGCCGCCGGCAGAGCCCGCTGACCGGGGGACCTCGGGGCAGGGGCCATCCCGGACCCGACCTCGCCTGGGGAGGCACAGACGGGAGTTCCCCTGCAGGGGGGCTCTGGGTGCCGCGGGCGGCCACGGACCCTCCCCCCTGCCCGGGTTACTGCTGCCCCGCGCAACCCGGCTGCCTTCTGGCAGCGAGTGAAAGCAGGGGGGATGCAGGAGGGGAACTGGGAACTCTCGGAGGGTGTCACCGTGCCCGGGACCGGGAGAAGCATCATTGCCGCACTGGAAGAGGGGGGGCCGACGGCGTCTCCGGTTGCTCGTGCCCAGGGGGCCGGGATGAGCATTGTCGCCTTTGCAGGGAGGGCGATACAGGACTTGCAGAAGGCTACGGCCCAGTATGGCCCCGATCCTCCTGCTGTGATGCAGCTGCTACACCTTACAGCGACAGATGAATTAACCCCTTTTGATATACATCAGTTAGCACAGATAATCGTCCGGCCGGTGCAGGCCGCTGTGTCTCATACCATCTGGAGGCAACGCGCTGAGCTCCAGGCTGCCCGAAATGGGCAATTCCATCAGCAAGATCCCCGGTATGGGGTTGGAACGGATGCGCTTACGGGGTTGGGGATTAATGACAGCACAGGCCCAAGCTCGGTGGCATCCGTTACTGTTCGAGCAGGTTAAGAACGTGGGGATGGAGGCTGTCACGCGCACTGCAGAGCTAGCAGAGCCGAAGGTGCGATGTACTGCCATTAGGCAAGGAGCCAAGGAGCCATTTTTACCGTTTGTAGAGAAATTCAAGGACTGAGTGTTTCAAGCAATACTCTGCCCTTGAAAGGATTACAGTGTTCCCATGGGAGAAGAAGGAGAAACAGAGGAAAGGGCAATGTAAGCAAGTTGGTGGAAGCGCTAATCACAGAGCGACGCCTATGTGCTATCTCACGGGTAGAAGGTAAGTTCTGTAAACACCAACCAATAATAAGTGAGCAAAACAACTCTGGACCAAGGAAGCAAAGATACATCTGTACAAATCTGAGCGAGGATAGGTATAAATAGAGTGGATAGAGCAATAAAGGTGCCTTTGTGCCTTTTGGGCTTATTTGCACTCACAGCATCAGTGTCCAATGTCGTGTGTCCGTCTCAACAGCGACACAGGGGTTGTTCTGATTCTCAGTAATGCTAAAGGCAAAACCTCTATCCACTACATCTGGGTTTCCTGACACAATTTTCCAATCTACCTCTTTACTATGTGATTCATCACTCCTACTTTTCCATGTTGCTCTCATTCACTTGGTGGGTCAGGCCAGGATTTTGACAGTGGCTGCCCTGTGGAGCTGCCTTTGTCCAGGGGCCTTCTGCGGGGACAGAGCTCTCTGCTAGCACCCACATGTGGGGCACCCATCGATTTTATGGATGCTCAGCCCCTGATCTGGGTTCCGCAGAGTCCCAAAGCCCAACCCACCACTGCCATCAGCAGATGCTGACCTCTCCCTTACCCCAATGAACCCTCTCCCAAAACAAAGCTCTCCCAGATCCCATCCTGCCAAGGGACTGATGATGTCCTGGAGCAATGTCCCAGTGTCCCTGGCTCTACCCTGGGGGCAGTTTTCCAGGCAGGAATCCCTTCTCCTGCAGGTGCCCAGCGAGCCCTGCCCCCAGCCAGCCATCACTCACGTGTCCATTCAGGTGGCCCAGGAGAAGCTCTAGACCAAAATCTAGGACTGTGTGAACATGGACAACATGCTGCGGTAGCAGCAGCCAGGCCCAGCCCCAGCTGCAGGATGCTGAGATGGATGATGAACAGATCCAGGTGCAGGTACCCAGGACCCCTTCCTGGGATGGCAGTACCCACAGGGTGCTTTAATCCCAGCAACCCCCGCGTAGGCGCCGGGCTCGGCACGCAGGGTCACCGTGTGTGTGTGTGTGTGTGTGTGTGTGTGTGTGTGTGTCCCACCCCATCTCTGCCCCGGGTGACTCGCCAGCTGGAGAACATGGAGAAGATGCTCATGAAAGTCCCTGCTGGACAGGTGACCACTCTGTATCTGGCAGTGCAGGATGTGCTGAGGAAGGTGAGCTCCTCCTCAAAGTGCCCTCATCCCACTCACTTTCCCTGCAAAGACAATGAGGTGCCCAGGGGGCTGCACTGGTGGGACATTCTCCTGGTTTGGCAAGGCTCTCCTGCTCCCCTCCATCCCCTGCCACAGAGTGAGGGACACCTGAGGCTTGCTGGGGTGATGTCTTGTGGCTCCCTGTGTCCCAGGAGATGGCCCATCTGCCTCTGCATCTGGACTTCCTCTGCTAGATGACCAAGCTGTAGCATGGGGAGCTGGAATACATGGAGGTCATGGCATTGGATGCCCTCAAAGCCATTGATGTACCTATGGTGAGATGGTTCGAGGCCCTTGGGGTCCTTTCCCACACTCAAGAGCCCATGGATGGCACCACATGTCTAGACTGCTGTAAAGAGCAAAAGAGACTAAGCTGGTGCCCATAGCACCCAGACACCTCCATAGCTCCTGCCAGGTCTTGCTCCTGGTCCAGGCTGCCCTAGGTCTGGGGACAGCCTACCTGAAGCACCAGCCGTGGGGAGGGCAGCTCCATCCTCCAGTCCTCCTTGCCCGGTTTCCTTCCCAGCCTGTTTACCTGGGGACTGGGGTCATTTCTGAAGCTCAGCTGGCTCACAGAGGTTGATTCCAGCTTTGGCAACTACTTCTTCCCTCTCTGCTATGCTCCTGGAGGCCACGGCCCAGATGTTCCAGGTGGGGTTTGTGTGACTACAGCTATGGGGATTATGTTGCCAAAATACAGCACCATTGGTGGCTTTCAGAGAAGAAATAGCTTCACGGTGCCAGTGGACACATCTAGTGCAGCTTCCCAGAGCAACAGCCACATAGGCAGGCTCTTCTGCACTGAAGGACCACGCTATGATTGCACCCACCCGTCTCCTGCCCCTGTCCCATTCTCACGTGCCCTCCACAGCCAGAGTGTGTGTGCTGGGGCCTGGGTCAGGGACTCCTCTGCTGCCAGGAGCCACCCAGCCATGGCAGCAGCCGTCTGAAAATACCCTGCACACCAGGGGCCAAGCAGGCAGCACGGGTGGCTGGTGCTGGGCCACTCTGACGCTGTCCATGCTCAGCACACCCAGGCCTTGAGGACACTGAGCCGGGCCGCATTGGGTGGGCTATGCTCAAATCGGTGTCACCTGCACAACAGCAAGAGCAAGAGACCGTGGCAAGCTTGGGGGAAGACCTCCCTATGCTGAGGTGTTTCTCCTCCTTCCTCTTCAGCCCCTAGAAGGGATCTGGGAAGGAGCAGAGCCAACCTCCCTCAGCTCGGCTCAGGGTTCCCACCATTTGGGATAAACCCTGGGAAACATGTCAAGCTCTCGGTCTGGTCTTTCTGCTCTGGCTGCGGGGAACAGAGAAGCCACAAAAGGTGCTGAAGTCTTCTCTCTGCTGGAGCTGGGTGGAGAAGCTGGTCCGTGGCCCATTTGCCGACTGCAAGGTCATTCTGGGATGGCTTAGCTGTCTGTAAAGGAGGGGAAGAGCAACAGCACACAAGAGCAGAGGGGTTCCAGGTCTACTGAAATCACCAAGCCGTGAGCGGAGGATACCGAGGCCACCGGCTTCATCCCGCGCCTCCGCCAAATGCGTTCAGACACCGCATCCCAACTGCTCAGCCCGTCTCAGGGCGAGGGGCAGGCCCGTCATCCTGCCAGGCAGCAGCTCCCAGCCACGCAGCCTGCTCCCGGCCGGGCAGACGGCACTGGCTGCAGTCACAGCGACTGCTGCTGCCGCAGCCGCACCCGGAAGAGGCGGCGGTGGCAATGGACGGGACGACTGGGGAAGAGCTGTGGAAAGAGTGGGAAGAAACCACGCGTGGTGCGGCAGAGTGCTGTGTGCAGTGCTGGAGCAGTCCAGGGGAGGCCACAAAAATGCTGCGATCCTGCTGGGAGGCCAGGCTGAGGGAGTTGGGGGTGTTCAGGCTGGAGAGGAGAAGGCTCCGGGGAGACCTTCTGGTGGCCTTTCAGGAATTCGAGGGGCCTGTCAGAAAGATGGGGACAGACTTTTTAACTGGGCCTGTTGGGACTGGACAAGGGGTGATGGTTTGAAACGAAAAGAGGGAGATTTAGACGAGAGAGAAGGAAGAAATTGTTGATACTAAGGGTAATGAGACCCTGGCCCCAGTGGCTCAGAGAGGTGGTCGCTGCCCCAACGCTGGAACCATTCTAGGCGAGGTTGGCCGGCGCTCTGAGCACCCTGCTCTAGGTGCAGATGGCCCTGCTCCCTGCAGGCGGGTTGGACTAGGCGAGGTCCCTCCCAGCACAAACCATTGTATGAATTAAGAACTGAAAGGGGGCCTCATGATTAATGAGGCCTTGGGATCATGATCTATGGGAATGTAGTCTTTACATGTGTCCTTGAATGTAAGACGGGGTATCTTTGTTTAAGTTCTTGCTGACATCTGCAGTTACTGATAAGGGAGAATCCTTGGATAAGGAGGAAGAAGAGCAGAAGAAACTGGTTGAAACTGTTGGTGCGGTCCTGGAACAAAAAGGAAGCCATTGGCTTTCGCCACAAAGATTTTTAAAGTATCAGGCAATACTAGTGGAACAAGATGATATAGAGATTATGGTCACTAACCTTGT
>WTSP01136429.1:0-12067 GCA_025331215.1 Actenoides lindsayi | reverse complement strand
ATATTAACTCTATTTATATTTTAGATTAAGTTTTCATAATTAGGAGCCACATACAGAAATATCTACACACTTAATGAGTTAATTAACTTCCAAACAAATTATCTCCTTCCTGGTTTTTGGGGGTTGTTTTTTTCTTGTTTTGTTTTAAACCAACTAACTAACCTGCATGTTATTGATTGATTTAAACACAACAGCACAACCCAACAACAGTATGCTTGTGTGGGCAACTAACTCATAGTGCAATACCTTTTGTTAGTAACAAAAGCAAGGTGAGAGCTGAGTTGAAGGACATCTTTGTAGTCTACAATGAAAGGTACAAGGGGATTTATTTCAACTCAATTTCAGGAGTAACATTTCATTTGAGAAACCTACAAAGATTTTGGGGGGTTTTATTTCAATAACAGACATTTACAACATTGTCTACTGCATAGATGTATGTTTCCTCTTGCACTTCTGGCCAACATTAAACTCCAGGGAAGACATAATTGCTTCTGTGCAATGACTTAATACCAAACAGTCTCTATTTTAGAACACCTACAGGGCTACTGGTAAAATCACATTCAAGGATGTACTCAGAGTCACATTCAGGTGAAGAACACAGATATGCTCAGATGTGACAACAGGAAAACTCCAAATTGATATGTGCCCTTATACTTGCAAGAGACTTAAAGCAGACAGAACCCTCACCCTAATGCAATCAACATGCTTAAGATGTGTATGATCTTGTTAATAACCCATTAAGCTATGTAACCTAGTTTTCACATTGCCTTCCTTCTGCCCAAAACACACCATCACTTCACATTGTGTAGCATCTAAAATATTACTGAAGCCTGTAGATGAGTTATTTTATCAGGCACTTCACTGTCAGAATGAAATAGTTCTGAAAGCCCCAAAATAATGCATATAACATACTTACTTAGCCAGAGCACTGAAGGAATGGCTGAAAGATTTTGCAGCTAGATGGAGCAGAGTCTGTACAAAAACTTCTATTTTCAAAGGATTGAAGGCGAATCCTTCACCTGCAAGTTGTTTAAAGTTAAAACAATAAGTACTTCAAGGACAGGTTTTAAGTTGCTCCAAAATCCTTAAATATATTTTTTGTAAAATGAATTAAAACAATAAATTAAGTTTCAGCAACTGGATTTTGCAAGGCTGAACAGGGAATTAGTAAATATCTTTTAAAAGGTGCAGAACTTGGAACTTTCACCTGTCATGGAGAAAACATATAGAAACAGTTCCAGAAGTAGCAGCAGCTATGCTAGTGGCATCTAACAGCACTGATGGAGAGAAGCAGGAAACAACAGCTGAAGACACTGCAGAAGTCTGAATTGAGTTGAAGACAAGGCAGGCCATAGAGCATGAAAAAGGGGGAATGGATAAAAAGAGAGGAAGTTGCAGATGATTATCATACAGGGGTTGTGTATTTGTAATGGTTGAGGAAGGGGGGCACCAACTGTGCATAAGGGATGTAGGACACTTGAGGTGAATGGTTGTGAAACTCCTGGACACTTCTCTGGACACTGCTGTAGACCTGCTGGCAACAACAGGCAAGAAAAGGAACGCTGATTACTATGTGGTCTTTATAGCAAATCAAGAAAAACAATAATGGCTCTCATGCAAAAAAAAAGGCTCTGTGCCTGCATAAAAGAACACTTAAATATTGCAGTATTACCCAAACTGTCTCTATGTTTTAAAGATTACTCCCCAAACCCATAGCTCACGCTCCTTTCAGACCCCAAGAGCACACTGGGTTTGGAAACTGAGAATTAGGTGTGAATGGACCAACAGCAAACTGGAAAGCACTTGAGCAAAGTCCTATCGTGAGAATGCCAGTTCCATTTAAATCTAGGGAAAGCTAAGATAGCCAGGGTGCTAGCTTTAACTGCTATGGGACTATATGAAGAGGAGGCAAGCTCTTAACTAGGGCAAAGGCACTGGATCTTTAGGACAAAGCTGACACCATGAAATGAGCTCTAATGCTGAAGACAAAGGAAAATGTTAAAAATCCTCTGTGGATAATTAGCAGAACCCACATCAAGGGCCAGGTTGCTTCTATTAACTAGAACAGAGCTGTCTCTGTACATGACAAGAACAGAAGAAATACTGACAATTGTATGCTACTTCCATTTATTGTTAAACTGAA
The DNA here is from genome assembly GCA_025331215.1 of Actenoides lindsayi. Lineage (NCBI taxonomy): Eukaryota > Metazoa > Chordata > Aves > Coraciiformes > Alcedinidae > Actenoides > Actenoides lindsayi. The sequence goes on along the minus strand of WTSP01136429.1, from coordinate 9,924 downwards.
ACTAACTATTAGAAAGGAAAGCACAGTTCAATTATCAGCAGAAACCATAGCTACAGTATAGCAAAATGGTTTAGATGCAAAACTAATGACAACCTTGCAATGCCTAATATCAGATGTCCTTACCATCGTTGTCATCCTTATTTGGATTAGGCACATCTTTTAAAATGTTGAAGATTTCATCATTACTGGCCTTATTTTTAATTGCAATCGTTAAACAGAGTGCTACAGTATATCCAGGAAGAGACCCTAAATGAAAACAGAAAGTTCATATAATCTTTTTCAAACCTAGGATGGAATGAATATTTTTATATCAGTGTGTTTCTCAGAAAAGCATGTACACTTCCCAGCTACCCCCAAAACTCGCTGCTCCAAATACCATTGTCCACATGACCATTCCATAAAATTTATCTACAGGTTTTTTATTCTTCACAAAGTCAAGTCATTTTCTAGCACCTTCAGAGTTGAGGAGGGAATAACTCCCCTGATTAAAACTCCATTCTAATTTCCATCAGCTTCTTGAAAAATACAATACTTACCTGCATTTTCTCACTTATCTCTGCCTTTGATAATGTCAGATCCTTCACATGATCTGCTGCCTTTCTGCTTTCATCATTAACAATAAAAGATTTTACTAAACAAATTTGGTTTAAGTGAATGATGGAAAAAAAAAATATTTTTTTTTAGACTCCTGGCAAACCAAAGCAATGCTGTAGCACCTAGACTGCAGTCACCTGAGCATGATTTAACTTCATACAGCTAGACATTTTTTTTATTTGAAAAAAAAAGAAAAAAAAAGGTTTAGATTAGAAAGATCCAGACATAGCACTACATCAACACCAAGCATATTTATTTCATCTGACTTCTCCTTCATGAAGTTAAGTGACTTGACACTCAAGCTAGGACATTCCCTAGCTTTGAAACAATTTGCTTGGAATTGAAGTTTCAGTAACTTAAATACTTACTATTGCTTTCATCTCCATATTTGTAAATACACACTGGGTTTGCAGGACTGAGGACAGAAAAGCTTGGAGGAACAATGTCTATTATTCGTTGATGGTAGGAAAGCCTACAAAAGTAAGTTTCACAGCAGTAGAATTATAATGGCATATCATCATCAGGGCTGACTCAACTCAGCGATTTAAAGTATTTTCCTATTTTTTTCTGACAGATAGCAAGAGCTAACAATCAAAACTTTCTAGTAGATTCTTAATACTAGAATTTAATCCTTACACAAGTCTAAGATGCTATGGGGACAAATGGTAAAATACTGGTATTAAAAGATACTTATTTATCTTAAACTAGGGATATAATAAATACCCCTATTTCTGTGAATAACCACTGCTTTCCAGCAAATCACCTAAACTCTTTTTCCTTCCCTGCCTGTCCTTTTATCAACTCTCTTTACCCATCCCCAAGCAAAAAAAGTAAAACCTTCTTAATTTGTACCTAGAATGATGTCACCCCCACTTGCTCTACCTATTTGTCCCCCAGTCCACTAGGAAAAGTTAGACAGACTAGAACAAAACTGAACAGACAACAGAACAGACTTTAGTTAAAAAAGTTAACTGAAAAAATATGTATGCTTAAGACAAGAACTACATTAAAAGGAATGTATCATTACCTGGAAGCAATGGTCAAACTTCAATTTAACTAACTACAAAAGCAAGGTGTTCGGAAGTCTTACTGACCTCATGCATTTTTCCAAAACCTCTCTCACAAATTTGGATTTGGGCTTCTCAAGGTCCTGAGTAAGACAGTCTGACCTATCAAAGAAGAAAAACAACCACAACAAAAAAAAACAACCACCAAAAAAATCCCCACAACAAAAAAAAAAGATCAAAAAAATCCCCCCACAATCATTTCTAACAAATGTATTTGAGTTTTCATCTGTTTTGGTCTGATACAATAGGTAGGGAACATTCACTGGATAATCACAATTCATAAAATCATTCAGGTTGGAAAGAATGATTGAAGTCATGGTTTAACCTCTGCTGGCAACTAAACACCACACAGCCCACTGCTTCTCCCCACACACACACACCCCCCCTCCTGTGGGATGGAAAGGAGAATTGTGAGGGGAAAAAAAGGTGAGACCCTACGGGTTGAGATAAGGACAATTTAATAGAACAACACAAAAGAGAGAAGAAACAACAGCAATAACAATAATACTAATGAAATAATATATAAAGCAAGTGATAGAAACTGCGAGGCTCCACCGGTACCCCAGACGCGCTGACCCTGCTCTGGCTGCATGCTGAAAACACATGCCCCCTCCCCCTAGATATCGGGCATGACATCAGTACAGTATCAAATATCCCATTGGTTGGTTCAGTTTTTTATCCTGGCTGTGGCCCCTCCCAACTGCACGGGCAGCTGCTTGTGAAAATTAACCCAAATCGAACCCACAATAGAAAGCTACAAACTCCAACTTCATGCTCAAAGAATGGTCAATAATGAATTCAAGCCAGGTCACTCAAGGTTTTGTCCAATCAGTTCTGAAAACCTCCAAGGAACCTCCCCTGTTTGAATTTATGGTCACTGTCTTCTTGTCCTCCTGTCACGCACCTCAGGAGGAGACTGGCCTCATCCCCTCAGTAACCTCCTCATAGATATTAGAAGGCTGCTATTAAGTCCCCCTGAAGCCTTCTTTTCTCCAGGCTGTACAAACACAGTTCCCTCAGTCTCTCCTTATAGAGCATGTGCTGCAGCCCCCTGACTAGCCTGGTGGCCCTCTGATTAACTCGCACCAGTTTCTCAATATCTGTCTTGTATTGGGGGGACAAAACTGGACACAGTACTCTAGATCTAGAGGTCTAACAAGTGCCAAGTAAAGGAGAATAATCACTTCTTCAATCTACTGGATACACTCCTGTTGACACTGCCCAGGATACTGTTTGGCCTTTATCACTGCCAAGGCACACTACTGGCTTTTGTTTAGCCTATTCTCCAGCAGGATCCGCAAGTCCTTTTCAGCAGAGCTGCTCTCCAGCCAGTGAGTCCCTCACCTGCACCATTGCAGGGGGTTAGTTCATTCCAAGTACAGGACTCTTTTGGGAGGTTCCTCTCAGACCATTTCTCCAACCTGAATAGGTCCCTCTGAATGACAGCCCTGTCCTCAAGCATATCAACTGCACCCCCAAATATGTTATCTGCAAGCTTGATGAGGGTGCATTCTGTCTCATCCAGGTCACTGATAAAGATCTTAAGCAGGACAGGTCCCAAGACTGACCCCTGTAGTACTCCACTTGTAACCAGGCTCCAGGTAGAGTACAAGCCACTAACCACTACCCTCCAAGCCTAACAAATCAGACAGGTTTTCATCCATCTAGACCATAACAATTCAATTTGGATACAAGGATTCTGTAGGAGACTGCATGAAAAGCTTTTCTCAAGTCAAGGTGGATGAAATTAACTGCTCTCCCCTCATCGACAAATTTAGTCCATTCATTATACAAGGCAATGAGGTTGGTCAGGCATGATTTACTCTTGTGAAACCCATACTGACCATTCCCAGTCACCTTCTATCACTTGTGCTTAGAAATATATTCCAAGAAGACTTTCTACATGATTTTCCCAGGGAACAAAGTGAGATTGACAAGCTTATCTTTCCATAGATCGTTCTATTGGCCTTTTTTGAAAATGGGTGCAACATTTATCTTTCTCCAATTATCAGGGACCTCTCCTGATCTACACAGCCTTTCAAAGACAATAGAGAGCAGCTTCACAATGAAATTGGTCAGCTCTCCCAGCACCCTCAGGTGCATCCCATCTGGTCCCATGAATTTGTATGGGTTGATATTTCTCAAGAGATTCCCAACTTGATCCTCTTCCACTACTGGTGCTTCTCCTTGAACACTATCTCTAAGCACAGAGACTTAAGAGAGCATGTTTGTGAAGACTGAGACAAAAATGGCATCAAGTATTTTAGCTACCTCTGCTGTCACTAAATCACCTGCCCCATTCAGATGCAGGCCTGCATTTTCCTTGTTTATTCTTTTACTGATAATGTAGCAGCAGAAGCTCTCATTGACCTTTATGTCCTTTGCAAATCTCAATTGAAGTTGAGCTTTGGCTTTCCTAATACTATCCCTACATGCCCAAGCAAAGTTTCTAAATTCCTCCTTTGTAGGCTGTCCTTGCTTCCACCTCCTTTGTACATCTTTTTACATTGGACCTCAGTTATGATCTTCCTGATTAGCCAAGCTAGCCTACTTGGTTTCCTGAGTATCAGCATAGACCATTAGTATACTTGAAGATTTGGCAACTCTTTGGAGTTCCTTTGCCCTTCAGAGCTGTCTCTTGTGATCCTCCCTACCAGTCCCCCGAATAAGGCCACATCTGCTATCCTGAAGTCGAGACTCTGTACTCTGCTACTCTCCTCAGGATCTTGAGCTCCACTATTTCACAGTCACTACAGCCAAGGCTGCCATTGATTATCACATCCTCAACCAGTTTTCTTGTTAATGAATAGCAGATTCAGCTGTGTGTCACTCCTGGTTGGCCCGTCCAGTACCTGTGTCAAGAAGTTATTCCTGACACCCTCCTAAAATCTCCTTGACTACTTGTATTCCTCTGTGTTGCCCTTCCAGCAGGTGTCATGGAGGTTTAAGTCCTCCACAAAGAACAGGGTCTATGATCCAGAGAATTCTTCCAGTTGTTTAAAGATGATTGATCGATTTCTAATACTGATCAGGTAGTTTGTAACTCCCACCATGATGTCACCCTCACTGGCCTTTCCTCCCATCTTAACCAACAAGCTCTCAATCAGCCTGTTGCCTATTTCATAGAAGAGGTCCATGTATTCAATCTGGTCCTTCACATAGAGGTTAACTCTCCTCTTCTTCCCTACCTGTCTTTTCAGAAGAGTCTGAATCCATCCATTACAGAACTGTGGTTATAGAAGTTCTCCCACCACAGCTCAGCTATTCATCACAGTTCATCTGCACACAGAGCTCTAGAACTTTGTTTCCCAGGCTGTGTGCGTTTGTGCACAGGCGCTTGAAGGGGGCCCTTTTGTCCTACTTTATCCTTCCAAGTGCCTCATGTCACTTCATGGTATGAACTTTATCACCCAACAAACCTAGTTGAAAGCCATTTTTCACTTTGTCAGATGGATCCTGTCTCTCCCTAGCAATCCTTATTCCTCAGAGAGACCCACAGTCATAAAAGCCAAAGTGCTGCCTGCAACACCAGCCATGCAGCCAGCTGTTAAGTCACAAAATGCATAAATGTATCCACTCCTCATGTAGGTTTGGGAATACCAGCCATGTCCTTAGTCTTTGTCCCCAGAGCTCTGTAGTTACTCTTGATATATTCCAGGTCTCCCCTGGCAACATTATTGGTGCCCACATGGATGAGCAGCAAGAGATAATAGTCTAAGGGCCAGACAAGTCTTAATATTCTCTCCATAACCATCCTGGATATGAGATATGAGCCCTTAGCAAGAAACAAACATTCCATGACAGCATGTCTGGTCAGCAGATGGGTGCCTCCACTCCCTGCAGAAAGGGATCTCCAACCATTATCATCCACTGCTTCCTCCTGTTGCCCAGATGTTTCTGAAGCCTCCCTCACAGAGCCTGTTCCCCTGCATTAGCTATTACAGGACTGTACTGATCCTATAAGTTCAGATCTAAGGCAGATAAGGACAGAGAAGGAGCCTTTTTCCTGCTCCAGAAGTTAAGTCTTGGCTATCTCCATCCACTACTGGTTTAAGTGTAGCTTCTTGCTGTCCCTTCTTCCTTGCACTATGTGGCTCAGGCTCTGGTCTTTGTGAGGTTTCAGTGCAGACCCTGTTGATCCATTTGCGTTCCCTAATGCTACAACAGCCTGTTCACCTCCTTACACAGCTCCTTTACCTGTTGACTCTGCTCTTTGACCAGAGCGCACATACCACAGAAAAAATCACCACTACCTCCTGCTTCAGGCAATTCCTGCAATCCCAGACCTCGACAGCAACATTCTTCCTCTAAAGCTTCATCTGGAATAAAGCTTTTAATTTACCAGGGGTGTTGTTTCCAACCAGTGCTGGGGACAGAGCCCTGTGGCACATCACCACCATTGCTGTACAGCCCCACACTGTCTGGAGCTCCCCAGCATGCTGACTGCCCTGATAACTGCTTCTGTTTTCTGTACTCTGGGAGCTGCATTTCTGCTTACCAGATAAACAGGTGTCACCCCCAGCAGCTGACCAGCAGATTACTCCCTAGTCAGCAGACTGTTTTAGACTTTCATGTTTTACAATGTACACAATTTGAAGATAAGGACTCAGGCCAGTCTATCACTATTTCCTTATTGGCCATGTGCAATCTTAGGAATCTCTTCTTCATAAGCTAACTTTTTGAATGGCTTCTCTGAAAAATTAAAAGCAGTTTGCTCTGTTGGTTAGACTGCTTTCCCAAGGAAACAAAGCATGTATGATTTCACTATGTTTCTCCCTCAAAACAATTTTTGGGTTCTTAGCTGATATTAAATATATTTCAGAGAAAGAGAAGTCTCAAAGACAGTTATGTTCTTAAAAGTTTTGTGAAAACTAGCAAGTTCGTAAAGACATATCCACACCAGTGTTCCCAGCAAGCGAAATCCAGGCAATGAAAAAACAGCTATTTGGAGGCTTCCACTTGGTCAGTCAACATGAACAAACTTCATAAGCAGCAAACACATAACTCCCAATTGGCACAACACAGGGGACATAAGTAAATCTTAAGTAATGCTTCACATACAGGGCTTCACCCCTCTTCCCAGGGACACCTAGGCACATCTGCTATGGGATGCAGGTATGGTAGCAGGCTGAAGAAGTTAGACTGTAGGGAGGACTAAGCCCCCAAGAAATCTTTCTTTATATGTGGGAGTAGGACAGGATGGGAGTAAGCAAAAGGTATAGTACTTGAAATACAAGGCTTTGGAAAAGCTATGGTTAGGCACTGAGGGGGTGCAGGGAGCTCCTGCTTGAAACCAAAAGATCAAGAATTAGAAGGAGGGTGGAGGGTGTCATGTTAGGATGGCACTCAGAGTGAGGTTACACATATGAATGCAGGGAATCAAAGGGAAGGAGAGTCAAGGAAAATTACTGATAAGTAGGAGAACCCTTCTGAAAAGTTTGCAAACTGACTGACGTGATAAAGACAAAAATCTACGAGCAAATCAGGTTTCCACTGTTTACAGAACACAATACTGCTTGGATATTCATTACAGAAAACTGGAATTGTTTTTATAGTGACTAAAGGTTACCAACCTTGTCTACCAAGGAATAGTAGTAAACAGGTGAGGGGGAGAGGTCAAAAGTGTTAGTGGAAAGAAGTTAACAGAATCACTATGTTGTGGCATTTGCTGGATAAGTTTGAAGGTTTAAGTTCTGATGAGAGACAGAGACTTACCAATCTTCCCAGCTCCAACGGAACTGGAAGTTACTCAGGTGATGAGAAAACCAGTTAATAAACCTTTTTTAAAAAGAAAACTCTATTAAATACCAGAACTGCAAATAAAAACAACAAACAAAAAAATCCCCACAAACTTCCTAATTGACAAGTAGAATACATCTATAAGAAAATCTCAAAGATAATCCCAAACTCTCCAATCTGTAGTCATTACTGCATTAAATAGACATCAATGTTGACTCACACAAAAAGACCAAATTGGGAATCAAAAGCCAGCCTTTATGGATGAATGTGCAGTCTCTCTTTCTGGTGCATATACAAGACTCATGACTTAATAAAATAAGCGGTGAAAAAACTTAGTCCAAGTCTACAGGTTTTCACAGTTTTGCACAGCAATTTTAGTTCTACATAATGCAGACCACTCAAACCACAGAAACACCCCTGGCTCTTTTCCAGCTAGCCAACCTTCTCACAAACCCACTTCCAACCCTTTCCTTCCTCAGGCCAATAGGGAGGAGAAAGTAGTACATAAGGGGGTATGGATGTGGAAGAGTTTTCATAGTTTTTATAGCTGCACTGTATAGCTAATCAGACTAGTGACTTGAAGGATTGAGTTTCCAAGGGAAGAAAGACAAATGGTCAGTCCATCCTTTACCTTCTCTTCATATGGCTCAAGTCTAGAGCCCCAAAACCATTTTTTTACAGAACCAAACTGTATTAAAAGGATCATCTGAAATCCTTGATAAAAATGCATGAATATCCACTGCAGAATAAAAATGAGAAACATTTTTGTTGTCCCCAAAATATATACTTACCTGTCTATACATGTAGTATTCATTGTATCCAAGCGCATGTAAAGCATTTCTGTGGCTTGTGCAAGCTGAAAGTTTCTTATAAAAAAAGTTAACATAGAAGCATCTGAAATCATAATTTCTCCATTTTTCAGAGGTGATTTCATCAACTCTCTACTGACAGCTCCCTGTCTCTATACCCCACTGACTTACCCCATTTTGAAAAGGCCACAGGAATAAATAAATAATGAAGTATGTAGCTTTTTTCCAATAAGTAACATCTATTCTCTAATCCAAGTCTGATTTTCTTCCATTAATTACAGTAAGATCATTAGCTGCTTTTACTGAAAACCAGAATCCCTACCATGAGACAACAAAACTGCACACTAATGATACAAATGGACACCAACCTCATTATGGACCACATTTTTATGATCTCACAGTTTTAGCTTCACATGCTCCTGTTGCTGCATAATCAACACACCATCTTTGCTCATCATTAACAGCTTAAGAAAGTACATCCACACTGGCCTGACCCCAAAGAGCATTGCCAGCCAACCCTGACACTTTGCTGTTGTATCCCTATTGATACTTACTGCAAGCAGGTACACACAATTTTAGGGATAGTCTCAGTGAGAGTTTAGGCTATGTGTTTAAAATCACTGGGTGATTTCAAGCAGTAGAATAAAATTTTGGGAATGGAATTACTAGTAGGTATGTCTCTTAGTCCTCCATTCTTAGTGACTGTAGCTCATTAGCCACAACCTAAAACTACAATCAAAAGGGACCCATGCAACACTCAGAATGTGCTAGAAGCTGATATTTCCTTCCTCACCATTAGCTACTCTCTGATCTGAGAGATTATTGACTTTATGAATACTAGTCCATTTCAGTGCAAACTCAAACAGTTATTTAACAGTTAATTTATCTACTACATTTGCAGTGAAATGGACTAGGAGCAGTCATACTGCTGTTACAATAAAAGGCTTAAGAAATATTAATTTCCTTTCCTTTTCTAGGTTTTAATGTAACTATAACCATGCCACAAGCTGCCCTGATGTAAAAAGAGGTCTCAGAATCATTCAAGTTATTTGGCTACAACCTTTAGCTACAAGAGGACTCCTCAAAAAGATCTGAGGAAGAATCGGAACAAGATTTCTCAGTTTTCCTAGTCTGCAAGCTGAAGAACAAGCTTAGATGTGAATGCAGGCTTTACTTATGACTGTTGAGCTGTGTTATTCCTTCCCATGAGCAGTGTTATTGATGAAGTTTCATAGAGCTAAACATTAAAAGAAGGAAAATTTATTACTGCTGACATTTATGACTATTTCATCTTGTACAGAACAAAAGAGGAAAAAAAAAAAATTTATAAAAGGCTCTTCAGCAGCATGAGAAGGATACAACTTGTGGTAAAGAACCAGGCTGGAGTTTGCACAATTCAATGAGGAGTGCTGTGTACATAACCTCAATATGTGGTGGAAATGGAAGCTGAAACAATTCTGCAAATATTACCTACATGTGAGGAAAGCACAGAATCAGAGCACAGTCCTGAACTTGAGAACAGCAATGCACACATTCAGCAATTATATATCAAAACAAGGTCCATTTTATTCTTTCAAACTTACACTCTGGAAATAAGAGAGGAAATTAAAAAGACAGTGCAAACTCTTCACCATACTGCCCCACTTACTCCTTCTGATAACAGGGCCAGGAAGTGCAAACCTCTGCCGGCTCTTCAGCTGTTGCACTTCAAAGTT